>JAZHEH010001477.1:0-82886 GCA_036589455.1 Ateles fusciceps | reverse complement strand
CTTGTCCACACAACTCACCCCACCTCCCAGTGGTAAATATTCTCTTTCCCCCCCCCAATCACTCAAGTGCTTAAAGAAGTAGACTGATTGGGTAGACATTTTCATTTACGTGGAATTTTGTGGTTTGTTCTTCATAATTGAGTTATAGGAGGTGTTGCTCTCCTAAGTTCTGGAAAAGACTACACACAGAGGTCTCAGGAGGAGGAGGGGAATCCACAACCACAGTGAGTGGCTGTGCGTGTCATCTCACTGGTTCCAACTCTGAAGAGAGATGATGGACCTTCTCATCATTTTCTCTCACAAAGAGTCATATTGTGGTAGGCAGGATTCTAAGACGGCCTCCAACATTTCCACCCCGTGTTGTACGTGCCCTGTATAAGTTCATCATCTCTGTGTGGGTGAGACCTGCAAATATGAGGAGCTATGATTATTCCTGTGATTGGTATTATGTGGCAAAGGAGAACTTTCAGATGTAATTAAGGTTCCCTAATCAGTTGACTTTGAGTTAGTCAAAAGGGAGATTATCCTGGGTGGATCTGACTTAATCAGGTGAGCCTTAAAAAACAGACAAAGGAAACAACAACAGATGCCTCCGCTGTCCTGGAAGAAAGCAAACATCAATGTTGTAAACTGCCATTACAGGGCGATGGGACTAGGACCTGAGGGTGGCTTCTCAGTGCTGAGAGCAGTCCCTCGCCAAAAGCCAGCAAGAAAACAGGGACTTCAGTCCTACATTCACAAGGAACTGAATTTTGCCAACAACCAATGAATGTGGAAGAGGACCCTAGGGCTCATATGAGAGCACAGCCCTAGCCAACACTTAGATTTTAGGCTCACAAGACCCTTAGTGGAGAACCCAGCTAGCCTACCCAGACTCCTGCCCCATGGAAATTGAGATAATAAATCTGTGTTGCTTTAAGCTGCTAAGTATGTGGTAATTCGCTACACAGCAAACGCCCCCCCCACAAATCTATATGTGAAAGGAGTTTATGTACACGGATAGATTGGCTCCATGGGAAGTCTAACAACCACACCCCACAGCTAAATCCCAGAATTGTGCTGAACCTGAGCCAAGGTCCCAACTGTGGTGTACCCACCATCACTGCTCAGCCCCAGCCTCAGCACGATCCAAGCGGCAGCTGGGACGGGGTTGCTCTTGTTTCCTCCTATGAAATGGCACACTGAAGATCTGGGGAAAGTGAGCCACAGTATAAGCCTCACAGGATAGGGAGAATGACTTTCTGAGCTCAGAGCTGGTATGAGACAGTTGATATTTATTATAAGGCTGAGACAGTAGAGACAGCAGTCAGGATTTCCACTCTCTGGTGCCAGACCTGTTGTTATTTGGCTAAACAGAACTTCAGTCCCTAAGACACTGAACATGCAAAGCTGAAAGGACACTGATGTATCATTTTTCAGAAGGTCCTCTTAGAAGAAGGAAGGAAGGGGAAGCAAGGTGGAAAGAGAGAAAACAAAAGAGAATTTAATTCAGAAAACAAATATTTATGGTGCCCATTATGTGCATAGTTCTGTTCTAGCTCCAGAAATACAGCAGTGACTAAAACAAACAAAACCCCATGCTCCAGTGAAAAAATAGAGAAATTAATAAAACAAAAATTTAAAAATACATAGTATGGAATGATTGCAAAGCAAGGGAGGCGCTGGAAGGGATATTGGTCTTCCACTTTAAAGAGTCAGATAAGACTCCCACAGAAGGTCACATTTGGATACAAACCAAAGGTGCTAAGGAGTGAACCATGTGGATATCTGAGGAAATCCTGTGCCAGGCAGAGGAAATGCAAGTGCAAGTCTTGAGGCGGGAGAGGGTCTGGCCCTTCTGAGGGATAGTAAGATGGCCAGCATGGCTGGAGGGTGGTGAAGAAGGAGAAAGAGAAAATGATGTGTTCAGAGTTTAAGGGCTTGTGGGTTACTTTCACTTTTACCTGCATAAGGTGGGAGCCACTGAGAGTTCTAAATAGAGGAATGACATGATCAGTCTTAGGTTTCCAAAAAAGTGATCTGGCAGCTGTGATGAGAACAGGCCTCAGGAGGGAAAGGGCGGAAACAGGAGATGGGTTAGGAAGCCATTGTAGTGGTCCAGGTGAGAGATGAGGTTTGCTTGGACCAAGGTGATGGAAATGGAGAGAAGTGCTCTAATTCTGAATGACTTTGGGAGATACAGCCAATAGCATTTGCTCTGATTGAATTTAAGGTGTGGGAGAAAAGCAGCCAAGGATAATGCCAAGGTTTTTTAGCCTGAGCAACTGGAATTTACAGTTGTCATTTGCTGCTATGGGGGAAGGCTGGAGGAGCTGGTTTGGAGGGGGAATCTTGGAGTGCAGTTGTGGGGTATTCAGCCTGAGAAGCCTATTAGACATGCAATGGTGCAAAGCAGACAGTTGGATGTTATATTGTGGTGTTTAGGAAAGGATCAGGGCTGAAGACATAAATTTGATATCCAAAACATGAGACTGGCTGAGATCAAAAAGAAAGTGCATATAGATAGAGAAGTCCAAGTGTAAATCCTGGGGCGCTCCAAGATTAAAAATGTCAGGGAGAGGAGGAAGAACAAGCAAAAGAGACTGAGAAAGAACAGCCAATGAGGAAGGAGAAAAACCAAGAGTGTGACGTCCTAGAATCCAAGGAAAGGAAGTGTTTCAATTATTTGAAAGTAATCAACAGAGTCAAATGCTGCTGATAGGTTGAGCTGAGGCTGAGAGATGACACTGGATTTAACAGCATGTAATTGGGGGACCCGGACCCAAGTCATTTCAGTGGAACGATGGGGATGAAAGCCTGTTTCAAGTAGATTCAAAAGAGATTTGGAAGAGAGAAATTAGAGGTGGCAGGTGTGGGCAACTCTTTTTAAAGAACTTGGCAATAAAGGGAAGCAGAGAAATGGGTCAAAGCTGAAGAGGAAAATGTTTGTATGATGATGGGAATTATCTAGTAGGAAAAAGGAAATGATGAGAAAGGATATAGTCAATTTTCATTTGTGCAAGAAAATAGCAGAAAACAACGTAACCTACTTGATAAAAGATTTTATGCAATAAAAGATTTTATTGTAATACTGAAGACAGATTTTTTTACTGAAATACAATAAACACCCACATAACCACCATCCACCCCAAGAGCTAGACCACTATCAGTAATGTCTATGTGTTCCTCCCTCTCCTACTCTTACCTCTGTTTTAGAAGAAAGCAACTTTCCTGAATTGTGTTATTATCATTTCAGGATACAATCAATATAATTTTATTCTCTTGATTGTATCTGTTATATTTATTGACTGATAGATCCAGGATAATCTAACCTATGCCTCTCGACCTGGTCTCCTACTCAAACCACTTCATTCAGACAATGTCAGGAAATTCCTCCCTTGCGTTTAACCTGCTACACTAACATTCTATTTTATTTCATCTTCTATCTCCAGCTGCTAGCACTTTGTCTGAAAATCCCTTCTTTTGCACAAAGATCATTATTATTCATTCCTGTTGATATTATTTACTCTGCATGAAATAGACTGGCACACCTTCGTCCCATGTGCATACACAGAACGGACCCCAGTGGCCAGAGCATTCTTGTTATCCTGGAAGATGCACCTGCAGCCCTCAGGCCTCCAGCCTCCCCCCTCCCATCCTAAGGCATTTTCTGTTGGTCAGGTGCCTACAACAACACCTGGCAGCCCCTCCACAGAGGCCTCAGAAAGGCAGTTGAGAGCCAGTGATTAGAATTCCTTCATCCCCAGATCTTGCCTGTGGACAGTGGCCATCCCCAGATCATCCAGGATTCTCCAGGTGTGCAAGGACTGCAGGATTTTGACAAATGCCAGCAGAGTGGCCTCTTTACAAATGAATAGCAGCAGGCTGTGAAAAGCTTTCTGCATGCATAAACCAAAACTCTAGTTCCCCCACTTGTTCACTGATGCTTAAAATTGCTTTAAGGAGAGACAAAGGCTTTCATCTCACAACCAGAGAAAGCTTTGAAGGCCCTGGGTGAACTAATTGATTTAGACTAATACACACTGTTGTATAAATGGACTGAAGGATTAGATGATGTAATGGGCACCTTTAAAATGGGTGTGAAGTGACAAGGGGTGTAGCAGAGAAAGATGGGGCTTTTCTTGTCTCCTTGGGTGCTTATAAAGAACAGTCTTGGGGCGGGGTGCAGTGACTCACACCTGTAATCCCAATACTTTGGCAGACCAACACAGGTGGATCACTTGAGCCCAGGGGTTCAAGATCAGCCTGGCAACATGGCAAAACCCCGTTTATAAAAATATAGAAATTAGCCTGGCATGGTGGCATGCACCTGTAGTCTCAGCTACTTGGGAGGCTGAGATGGGAGGATTGCTTAGACCTGGGAGGTTGAAGCTGCAGTGAGCCACGATCACTCCATTGCACTTGAGCCTGAGCGACAGGGCGAGACCCTGTCTCAGAAACACACACACACACACACACACACACACACACACACACACACACCAGTCTTGAAATCAGAAGTCCTGGAGTCAAGCTGGGCCCTGGGCCCTAGTGCCAGCTGTTTGATCACAGGTAAAATTACTCAAAACCTTGAGCCTGTTTTTTGTTTCTAAAACGAAGACAATGCCTATCTTCAGAGTCACTGTGAGAATTTCTCATCATGTTGGTAAAAGTGCCCTAGCACAGTGACCACATTCTACCCAGTAAATATTTTCTGTCTTTCCCTGTTGTTCCCAGGAGGCATCTCAGGCTCTGTTCCTCCCCCACTCCATCCCCCTTTCTTAGCATTATAAGGTCAAGAGTGAGGAATCTGGGACCACGCAACCCAGGTTCAAATCCTGACTCTACCACTTGCTGACTGTCATCTTGGACAAGTTTAACCTCTCTGTGCTCACTTCCCTCATCTGTAAAAATGGGGGATAATAACAGTACTTGCCTCATGGGGTGACAGTAAGGATGAAATGAGTTCATGTGTGTAATGCAATCAGAACAATTCCTGGCACCAAAAACCGCGTTTTAAGAAGTCTTTGTTACTATGATTCTCGAGGACTTCTCACCTGTCCACTTTCCACAAGCCAAAAGATCAAGTTAAGCTCCACTTCCCCTCTCTCATCTACAAAAGCGCACAGTCTATGGCTACACATTCCTCCCCAGCCCCAATACCCCTAACCCGGGTTTCCTAACACCCCCAGTCCTATCATTCACCCTCCAGGCCATCTGGTCCTTCCACCACCAGCAAAGCCCAAAGCAGCTTTCCGCTTCCCCAGCAGCGCCCTAGCGCGACCCTGGGAACGCGCCTCTGCTGAGGGGGGGCGGGGGGGCTCTGTGACGACCCTGGGAACGCGCCTCTGCTGAGGGGGCGGGGGGGCTCTGTGACGTCACACCCGGCGCGCCCCGGGAGACCTGGCAGCGGAGCCCGTGCGGGGGTTGCCAGAAGGTGGAGCGCTAACGGTCCTAACGCAAACGACGGTCGTACCCCGCCGTTGCTGTCCCCCCCGGCCGCTGTTGCCCTCCCCGCCTAGCTTCTACTGGTCTTCTTCTGTCAAGGGTGGGAGACACTGGATCTCTCCCCATATCTCTCGCCTGAGGCCAGGCGCCAGGTGTCACCTGAAGCCAGAGAGCCAGTTTGGGAGCCAGCCTGAGGTAGCCACCCCGGAGGGGAAGTGGAGGGAGGGCAGGGCTCTGAGCGGGCCTGAGGGAGGAGTCCTGCCCGACGCCCCCTGGATTCTGAGCCTCTCCTTGTTCACAGAGCAGGGGGAAGGAAGGCAAGGAGATCTTTAAGGGAATGTGACTGTGGGGGATTATGGCTTTCTGGCCAAATTGTGTGCGTATTTTGTACCCAGAATACTATTCTACGGTTTCTTAACCGGAGGACAGTGATTGGGAGACTCAAGAGTCTGGAAACAGAACCCTTCACGGAGGAGCCACACCTCTGCGTATTCATCAGAAACATGGATATAGAAATAGCTTTGGAGGAATTGTCAAGAGGACCAATGGGCATACCTAGCACTTCATAGACTGCTGTCACTCATTCATTTTATAGCTAGCACTTTATAGACTGCTATCACGCGTTCATTTTTACTAGTATCTATTGAACACTGAGTTCCAGGCACTGGGCTAGGCATTGGGATGGTGTAATGAGCAAAAACTGACCCTTCCTGCCGTGGAGTTTGCTGGGGGAGGCACGTGTTACTCGAAGAATCACACCAACGATAGGTAAGTGATGCTCTGATAGGGTATGTACAGTGGAACTGACAGGGTGGTCAGGGAAGGCGGAGCAGACCTCCAAAGGAAGAATTAACCTGTTAAGAGGGGGGAGAATGCATTCCAAACAAGAGCAACCGCATCCCAGACCCAAACAGGGATGTGCAGCTGCCTGGTGCCTGGCTCCAAGTGTGCTCATAGAAACTGCCTCTGAGATTCTGGCCTGGAGCCTTTCATTCATGTAACTGCAGACTTTCATTTCTGAAACAGAAGCCCTGTTTAGCCCATACCAATAAAACCAAGCGAGAGATTCCAGAAACAAGACTATAGTCTATTTTAAGACCTGTATTCTTCAGCACTTGGCAGGTGTATGTTGGCCTGTCATTTCACATTGGGAGGCATGTAAGTTTCACTTAAGAGGAAATTTATTGCATTGGAAGAGTTGCGGGTATGGATGAGCTCTGTCTAATTGAAGAAGGCCTACCATCCAAGAGATTTAAACATGGAAAAGAACTTTACGAAATGTTAGAATTGAGCAATGTTTAGAATGGATCTTTCTCCCACATCTTTGAGGTGAACAAGTGGCCCATATTGCCCAAAGGCAGAAAAGCTGGGCTTTGGTGCCTCTTTAACTTAGAGAATCTATGATTCCAATTCTTCGTGATTCAAAAGTGCATGGAACTCCTGAAAGTAAATGGGAACGTGGGAGGATAATTTGACCTGGCCCCACTTCAATGTCTTCCATTTCTACAAGTGTGGCACTACCGTGCACCCCAGTCATCCAAGCTTGAAAACTGATAGTCACTCTAGACTCTTCTGTCCTACACCTCCTCTTCCTTCTCCACTTTCTTTTTCTTCTCCTCCTCCGCCTCCTCTTCCTCCTCCTCCCTCCATAGTTACCAAATCCTGTAGGTTCTATCTCCTAAATACCTGTCTTTTTTATCTCTATGACAACTACTTTTCAAGGCAGTGAAGCTCCTGAGAGTTGTCAAAAGTGCTGCCATATTCTCCTAACCTGGCTCCCTGCCTGAAGCTTCACCACCCTCTCTTCAGCCCATCCACACAGCTGTCAGTCAACGTATGTTTCAGAGTTCAACAAAGAAAAATAAATCATACAGTAATTTTTGAGCATATAGTAATTTTAACAACCTCAATATAAAGAATTGTTAATGGTGGGAGTGGAATAATGAAGGATTGGTTAATATGTCGGAAGAGATCTAAAATATATGGGAATCACAGATATAAGGAGCAATCCCTCCCCCTAAGAAGATCACCCAAGGAGGAAACATTTCCCAGAGCTTGATGCAGAGGATATGGCCACAGCTGACCTGGGGGAGCAGAGAAATTGCTGAGGTGCCAGGCAGGCAAAATCTACTCTCTGAAACACCAGGGAAGCCATTCACACAAAGGTGACTCACTGGCAGCACTCTGCTACAGAGCTTCCCAAGAAGTGCTGGGGGCACTGCTAGCCACGGGGCACTATTGACCACTGTGTACTGCAGCAGTTGGGTACTCAGGAGATCATACACTGCATGAACCAGATGCTGGAAAAGCTGTGTGCTACAGGATCCCAGCACGGGAGAAACTACAAGTTCCTGGAGCCTAGCAAGAAGAGCACACCTAAATTCCCAAGAGAAACCTCTTCCTCCTCCAGTCCTTCCAGTGCCCTATACTAACAAAGCTTATCATTGTGGTGGCTGGCAAGGGAAAAATGTTAAACGACCTAGTTCAATTTTTGCAGAGGGGGCAATACAAGGTGAATTTGGAGCTGAGAGGCAAAAATTGATAACTGGCACCTCAAGCTGACACTGATTGTGTGACTCTTGTGCGTATATTTTCTAGTGGCTCCCCATTGCCTTCAAGAAAAAGTTCCAAAGCCCAAGCCTTGAGCTGTATTTCCAGCCTTAGGCCCAACCACTCCTGCTTTGCCCACTTTAGAACTCCATAATTACAGTTCCCTGAACTCATCACGTTTCTGACGACCACACATCGTTGCCTAAGTCCTTCTAGTTACATGGAATTCGCTCCTTACTCTCATAAGCAAGCATATGCTTAATTGAATACCTACCTTGTACCTGGCACTCTTCTGGGTGCTTGAATACAGCAATGAACAAACCAGTTTTTTCCAGGTCTCAGTTCGGGTATCACCACTCTTTGAAAAGTATTTTCTGACCTCCTTCTACCTCCAGATGTTAGATGCCCCATCCAAGAGTTTTTCTTCTGTTCCTCTATATCTAGCGTAGGCTTCTTGACATTATTATGCCTTCTTTGAATTACTGATTTTCTTGTCACTCTCTTCCACTAGACTGTGAGCTCCATGAAGCAGAGTGTGTGACTTATTTACTTAGGTTATCCCAATATTCAGCACAATTCCAATAAAACACATAGGTTTTGTTGGATTAATGATTTCCTAAGGATCACATAATTAGTCAAAAATAGACCCAAGGCCAAAATCCTGGACTCCAGCCTCACAGTCAAGAGTGCTTCTTCACTATAGCTTCATCTGCCCTCTGGATGTTATGCCATAACTAGCTATGAAGGATAGCAGCCTGTGTTTTGTTTTGGAAAAGGCCAGTGCAATGTTGAATATCATCAGGAAACTCAAGAGAAACATAGCCCTTATCTTATATTGGAAACTACAGTGGATTCACCCCTTAGAGCCTTTGTTTGTATGTTTTGAATCTCTGAATCAGGGGAATGCTACAATGAAATCAGAAGTAGGAAGGACAACCAGCCTGACCAACATGACGAAAACTCATCTCTACCAAAAATACAAAAACTAGCCAGGTGTGGCAGCATGCTCTGTAGTCCCAGATACTCAGGAGGCTGAGGCAGAATTGCTTGAACCCAGGAGGTGGAGGTTGCAGTGAGCCAAGATCATGCCATTGCACTCCAGCCTGGACGACAGAGCAAAACTCCATTAAAAAAAAAAAAAAGTAGGAAGAACAAGTAAAAGATGAAAATGGTGTAGGGTATTATGACACTTACTCTTAAATAAAGACTTTCATACACTTATATAAGACAGGGCTAAGGTGACCCCCAAGTGTGTACACCACATCTCCAAATCAGGGAATCATGTTGTGCAACTTTATGGAACATAGTTTACATGTCAGTCTGTAAATAAGCCATGTGTCCCTAGAATTGTGGACGATGAGGTGAACATGGGGGAAATCTTTCCAATGTGAGCATGGCTAAGTTAAGTCAAAAGAGATACCTATTCATTTGTTAAATAATAAACATGTAGAACTCATGCTTTCAAGAGGTAATACTAGCATGATACATAAGCAAGGTTATATGACCAAGGGTTAACATTGTTATTGTTGCCATGGAAGGTTCTTTTATTAGGATTGGGGCATCTTTTCATTTACATGAGATTATCTGAGACTCCAGGAGAGAAATTAAACAATTGCACAACAACTAAAAGATCCTGTCAAAATACATGGACACAGAAAATAGTGCAGCCACTGTGGAAAACAGTATGGCAGTTCCTCAAAAACTTAAAATACAATTACCATATGATCCATCCATTCCACTTCTGGGTGTATATATACCCAACACGATTTAAAGCAAGGACTTGAACACATTCGTACACCTATGTTCATAGCAGCTTTATTCACAATAGCTAAAAGGTGGAAACGATCCAAATGTCCCTTGACCTATGAATGGATAAAATGTGGTACATCTAACAAAATATTATTCAGCCTCAAGAACAAAGAAATTCTCAGCTTGGGACCAGGGGTGCAATAGATAACACATCTGACGATGGATCAGAAGAAAAAGGAAATTCTGACACATGATACCACATGAATGAACCTTGAAGACATTGTGCTAAGTGAAATAAACCACACACAAAAGGACAAATACTGTATGCCATATGATTCTATATGATAGAGTAGTCAAATTCACGGAGCTAGAAGAATGGTGGTTGCCAGGAACTGTGGGGAAGGAAAATAGGGAGTTAGTACTTAATGGGCACAGAGTTTCAGCTGGTGAAGATGAAGAAGGTCTGGAGATGGATGGTGGTCATGGTTGCACAACAAATGTGAATGTACTTAATGCCACTGAACTATACACTTAAAATGGTTAAAATGGTAAATGTTATGTATTTCTAACACAAAGAATATATATATATGTGCAGACAATATGAGCAAATAAACCACTGCCCTTTGACAGATAGAATGGGTTGAAAAGTCATCAGAAAACAAAAGAGTAACTTTTTAAATTATGAAATATTTCATACCTACAAAATTAGATAAACGATGTAAGTATATATATAAAAATAATAAAACAAACATCTAGACAGCAACCATCCAGCTTAAAACATAGAACATTACTACTAGTCCCGAGACCCCTGTATCTCCCTAATGACATCCCTCTCCCCTCCTCCACCAGGGTAACCACCATTCTGAATTTGTACTTATCATTCCTTACTCTTTTTTGTAATATTATACATATGTCACCATAAACAATATATTGCTTTTCCACCTACCATGGTGACACTCCTCCACAGGGATGTCTGTGGCATTACTCATTGAGAACTGTTGCTATTGTCTTAACAATTAAAGCTTTCATCATGATGTAGTGACTTTCTTTATTCCTAATTGTGCATTTTGCCTTAAAGTGTCTTTTGCCTGGTATTAGTATGTCACCTTAACTTTTTTTGGTTATTATTTACTTATTTATACCCTTTTTACCTTGAGTCTTTCTGTGTCTTTGTTTTTTCAGGCGTACCTATACCTATATTTAAACTGGCACATTTAAGCCCGTTTATTTTTATTGTGATTACTGATATGTATGCACTATTTTCTACCGTGTTATTTGTCCACTTTTCCTATGTCTTCTCTGCTCCTTTCTTGCCTTCTTTTTGATTAATGTTTTTTTGTGTGTGTGTTTTTAAAATATTCATTTTTTTCCTCTACAGATTTAGTGGTTATATTATTGTTATAACTCTTCTAATACTTTGCAAAGTCTAAAATTAATTATTATGTTATCCTCCTTTTCCTCCAAATAAAAGAAAATGGCTCAGACAGATGAGCAAAGATGTATTCCGCGGGAGCTGCCAGAAATGCTGAAGAAGTTTGCCAGAGCCGCCATCCTGGCGCAGCCGCAGGACCTCCTCCAGTTTGGGGTCGAGTAGGTGCTCCTTTCTCAACTTCACCCCTTAGAGGGCCGGCGAGGAGAAAGGGTCCTGGACAACCGCGGAGGTTGTCATGGCTGCAGCCTGGGGTCGGGACGAACTGGCATCATCTTTGTGGGTTTTAGGTCTTGCATTACTTTGATGCTTTAAAATCCACACATAATACTACATCTAACTGGGTGAGGATGGGATGCCTCCTCTAAGCGAGCCAGATTGAGCAGTAGGACGCCAGGTCAATAGGCCATGTCCTCGGGCAAGCAGCAAGAGTTATATGACCGTGTCACACCAGCGTATGCACACCCACCTCCTCCCTGCACTCTTTTTCCCAGTCCCGGTGGAAAGAAGAGCTGGAATCTCCAAAGCTTAATCTTTCTTTCTTCATTATCCTCTCACCACTGGATGGCAGCAATGCAGCCTGGGAAGGGAAGCAACAGCGCTAAGATGGATTGGGTGGGACCAGTCCAGCTAGTTCACTCTTTTAAGGAGACCTTCCTCCCCCTGCTGTTATACTTGGACCCAACCAAAGACGCTTTGAATCTTGTCTTTGAGGAAATTATTGATATTTAGTGTTTCTCTGAACTGATTTGTTCTGCCAACATCAAGATGTCGGCACAGTACATGTTGCATTCTGGAGAAAGGCCAAGCAGAGTTTTGAGGTCCTCAGGCATGGCTGAAAACAGTGTGCCTCAAACATGGGTTCCTTCTTTCAGGAGAGACCTCCAAAAGCTGCTTAGTAGTTGGAGCTTACACAACAGTTGCTACAGGCCTGGCTTGAAGCAGCTTTGCACAGAAAGCCTCTCAGCTGTGAAACTGCTTCTTAGACAAACTTGCTTGCTTGAAACTGGGGAACCAGGACTTGAGACAGTAGTCGGAAGATCACTAAACCTCACAGACCATTTTCAGGCTGTTTTTACTGTTTGATGATTCCCTGCTTAGTAAGGTTTCAGTGGGAAAGGGAGAGTAAGGGAGGCTGTTGAGAGAAAGCGAGTGAGTTGGGGAAGCGAAGATACCCTCAGCCTGAGGTTGCGAGTGGGTGCACTGCGCAGGTGGTAGTGAGAAAGTGTGGACACCTTTGAGAAGACACAAAATGTCACCTTAGAGGGGCCTTTCAGAGTCTCTGAGCCAGTGCTGTCGTGTTCCTGGGCTGGATTAGGATGCAGCTTTGCAACTGGAAGGAAAACAAGCCAGTGGTGCTCATAAAAAGAAACATAACTGGGGTTGCTTTGCCTAGTAATGAGCCCTGTTTGGTTTTCCTTTCTAAATTTTATATATTGCCTCTAAGATTGAACTTTAGCATCAGAAGACAAATTTATTTTGGCATAGATAGACTTATCTTATCCATTAGTTTCAGATCCATTTCATTGTTCTCGTGCTGCTGTTTTATAGTAAACAAAACGACATTGCTTAGTATTGTCCCTGACATTGATGTAAGAAAGCATTCCACTATTGTAGCCTGCTTGCCCGCATATTGTATCATGTGCTATACATTTTTTAGACATCCATGAAAAACTTCGTTTGTAGTTTAACCACAAGGAAAAGGAGAGCATGACCTAAGAGCCCCTCCAATCTATCCAGACATGAAAAGCACCTCTCAGATGGTTTTATGTGACTGACTTAAAACCTGTAGCATTTTAGAGAATAAAACATCTACAAAGTATTTCCAAGATAAAATATGTATTTAATTCATTGCAAATAAGAATTTCCCTACATATGTGTTGTCAACGAAGAAACCTCCGATGAGCCATCAGCAGGATATATACTTACTTGTCCTCTGGTGGGCATGTGTTACAACACAAAACATTTGTGGTTCACGGATTGTCAATAACCAGGCTTTTGATGGAGACAGACCCTGCCATACAGCACCAGTGACCCATGTCAACGGCTCATGTCCGTTCCCTGCTGCAGGCAGCCTCTTTTCGTCTTATGTCAATGCTGAAACAGAACTCCGTACTTGTTCCACATTGCCCCAAAACAAAGTCCACTCCACAAAATATTGAGGAGCAGGCAGATTTGACTGAAATTTTTGAGGGAAGATAAACAGTTTTCTTTCACAGGCCCCACACAACTTAAGATTGTCTCAAACTTTCTTTGGCTTGTCTTCTCTCCTGAGCCTCGCACAGTACCCTGCCAACCCTCTCTCCCTTCCCTCTTGAAGCCCCAGGTCTCACCATCTCCAGCCAGAAACCCTTCCTGATTCACCCCTAGCACACTTCCATCTCTTCCCCTTCCCTCCTTTTTTGTTTCTTCAGAGATGGGGGTCTCACTGTGTCACCCAGGATGGAGTGTAGTGGCACAATTACAGTTCCCTGCAGCCTCAAACTCCTGGGCCCAAGTGGTCCTCCAGCTGCAGCCTCCAGAGTGACCGGATTACAGGCCCTAGCCACCATTCCTGTGCTGCCTTCCCCTTCTTTTCTTTAGTTCTCTTCCAACTTCTCTTCCCAAGATTACATATACACATGTAATATATTATCTATCTCTGTGTACAAAACACTCAGACATGACTGAAAAAAAAAACCTGACCCCAATATGCTCCAGGAATTGCATACCCAAACTTTTGGTTCTTCCTCATCCTTAGAGAAGAACAAAGCTTTGTATTCTCAAAGCATTCTCTTTGCCCTAAGAGGAAAGTAATGCATTCAGGCTTTTCCCAGATGTAAATGAACTAAACACACTGACACATAGAAGCCACTTAACAAGGGTTCCCTTCTCTACCTCCTTCCCTCAGAAAAAGGTGGAAGGATTGCTAGAACAGCCAGAGGCCACTGGCATATAGGATGCTCCTCCTACTCTCTGACTTTTTTTCTTGTAGTTATTTTGAGGCCCTGTGCCGTGGAGAGAGTTCTCCAGTGAGACAGCAGTCAGAGCAAGTCGGTTTGTGTAACTGGGCAGAATTAACACCTGAGCTGTTAAAGACCCTGCATTCTCAGGTAAGGGCCCTGCTGCAGCATTGAGGGGACTGTAGGGACAGTGTTGAGGCTGGATGGGTACAGACGAAAGCCCACTGTTCTGCCAGTCAGCTGACCACTTAGCACCACCCTAAAATACACTAAACCATGGACTAAAAGTAAATCTTCACTTAGGGAAATGGGAATAATTTTGAAATGGGTTGTAGGCTGAGTCGTTGGTGGGGTCATCCCAGATTTCCTTGAAGCTGGCAGAATGTACAGGGACTCAATGCAAAGCTAATCCCATCTCTCCAGAAAAGTGTAGGTCTTCAGTCACTCGGTAGTGTCTCCCCTTCCTGATCAAGACCAAAATATGATGCCAGTCACAGTTTGGGGAAGGGTATATTTTAGCTCCCCAGCTATCCCAGGTCCAGACATAGCTTTTAGCTTTTAGGGAGAGGCTGTGAGCCTCTTCACAGCCACATCATCCTGGGAGCTGCCTGGTGAATGGATGCATGAGGAGGGTCTGGCTTGAGAAAGTTTGTGGTTTGGCCAATTCCCAGGAAATATGGTTGAGCATCACCATACCCTGCTTTATGATCCAGGACAGAGAGGTTTGGGGTGATTTAGGACTGGCTTGGCTAACTGCCTTGATCCCAGAGGTTTAGCATTTCACTGGAATCAGAGGGTCAGGAAAGCTGTTGGAACACGTCATCGGGGCATCTGTGCCCTTATTGCATTGGTGGTCAACAACCACTCACCTTCCCTCCCCTTTATCCACCAAGTACCTTGTGCAGTGAACATGACAGAGCTCTAAAGTACCTGAGATCAAGCAACATTAGGCATCCAGACCTGATCCCCGCGGGTCAGCCACATACCCCATTTCATTCCTGGGAAAGCACGAGGGATGCACTTGAGGTCTAGAGCTAAGAACTCAGCGCAATCAGGAAGAAAGAGACCTATGTCTTGTTCTGGTTTTACCATTAATTAGTGGTCTCAGGTGAGCACTCTACCTCTTGGTTTTGTTTTCAGACTGTTCTTGTCATATAAGGAATAAAACAATTTAGGAATACAATAGCAGAAAAAGCATCACAAGAAATTAAAATATAAATGTATATCTTTTGCATAATTCTGACACCTAAAGTTTAAAAATTAATATATTATTTCAGCACTAGGATTTGCAAAGATAACTGCCACAGAGAGCCATCTTGTACCTTCCTAACACCCCCTCCCCGCCCCTTGCCATGTGTTGGGAGATGTGGACCTGGCCTCGGGGCAGCATGTTCCCCCAGGGTCTTGCCTCAACTTCTCCCACATTCTCTGTGTTGTGTCTGTCCCCTTCCCTGCAGGTTGCTGGCAGACAGATCATCCGTGCAGATGAGCTGGCCCAGATGTGGAAGGTGCTGAAAATCCCAACAGATCTGTTTAATAGTGTAATGAATGTGGGTCGCTTCACAGAGGAGATCGAGTGGCTGAAGTTTTTAGCACTCGCTTCCAGCGCTCTGGGAGTTGTAAGTTAGCTTGACTGTTTTTTGTTCCTGAAGGGGAAATCTCCCTCTGGGCCTGGAAGGGCAGTGCATCTGTACACACGGTCTACTCTCCAGAGCTGATGATAAACATGCCTCTTCTCATCTTGTCCTTCTCCTCTCTAAATCAAGGTCATTTCAGTGCTGGTCAGGCAGAAGCAGGGGTTAGGAGGAGGAGAGAGAGAGGGGAAACACTATCGTCAGGCTCTGGGGAGAACTGACTACAGTGTAACTTTTGGATTATTTATGAATATTGCCCTCAGATGTATTTTTTCTTTTTTGTTGTTGTTTTTTTTCTTTGTTTTTCTTTTTTTTAAATACTTTTTGCCCTCAGTTGTATTTTAACTCCACTCCCTTCATTCATATTCCCAGAGACAACCAAGAGCCAGCTGTAGAAAAAGACTTCCAGACACCTAGAATATGTATCAATAGACACTTTTTAAAAGGGGTACAATCTTACAGAAAGCTACCGTGTAATAAACAGAATTGGATGCAAAACTTAGACATAAGGAAGCAAAAACAGGAGAGATGAGGCTATTTCTGAATTTAGTCATGACGTCTCCATGGATGCAGGATGTTCATACAGATTCACGCCTTTTCCAAACTTGACTTGTTTGATATTGGAAAAGCCACTTTACTGTTCTGAAGCAAAAGATGCTGAAATCAGTTTATATGTATAGATATTTAAAGCTTGGGTATCTTAGATGTGGACTTACATTGTTAGACATTGTTAAAATAACAAAATGAATCAAAAACGTGTTTTTTAAAAGAATCCCTGAGATACATACAAGTTTAAAAATTATTGAGAAAATAATTATCTCTGCCAAAACCAAATGGTATGAAAAGTTAGTTCGAATCATTCGCCATTTCTAAACATCATCTTGTTCTTTTCAAATATGCTTGGAATTCGTATTTGACAGTTTGTTTCTGAGAAAATTTAGCAGAAATCTTGTAGCCCAACTTTTCCTATAGATTCCCCTACAGCCTTCATCATAATCATTTCTTTAGAGAAGAATAAACAAGAGGACATTTGTGGCTCTTTTTTTCTTCATTGTCCTTTATAGCATTTTATACTGAATAAACCACTATCCTCCAAGGAGGAAACGAGAAAGTAAGCAGCAGAGGCCTATGAGTTTTCAATCAGGACTGGGGAAAATCACAAACAGGAAGATAAAAAAGTGGACATGTTTTATTAAATTCTCATAGGGTTACAGATTTTTCACACCACATTTGGAGACATTTTGGGGGAAATGTACCTTTAAAATTTTATCTGTATTTAATTCTGATTTTTTTGGTCTACCTCACCCACAAAGAGGCAAATAAGAAAATAAATAAATTCAGTCCAATCCTGAAACTTTAGTCTAATGCAGTAACTGAAACAGCCTAAAGGTAAATTTCCTGGTGTCTCAGGTTTTTCTTCACCATGCTCTCTTCTCCAAGATGGCAGTTGAATGTAGACAGAGAGAGGTGACTCTAGGACCACAGAGCAGTCAAGTGAAGGGTTTCCCACATCCTCAGTCTTCTCTGGCATCTCTGGTCTCCATGGCAATGTCCATCTGTTTGGTCGCTAGCTGCTTGCAGCTTAAGTTTTTGGTCTCATCTCTCCCAGATTGGTGAAAACCTGACGATGCCTCCCCCACCGGCTCATTTCAGTTCTCAGTGGTGTCCAGGGCCTCCTTGAGTCTCTGCCAGGCTGACCTACCTGGTCCCTGGCTCCAGTAGTTTACTTCACAGCCCTCACCAGTTTGTGATGTGTCTGACTCCTTCCCTTATCCCCATACCTCACAGCAACAAAGAGTGACTTTGGAAAGTCAATTTCCAACCCTTCCTCTGCTTAGCCCACTGTGTAGATGCTAGGTTTCCTCTGATGTAGCTGTCTCCCAAACTGGAGAGGGGAAACCGTGAGGTGAATTGTATCTTTTCACGTTTCTTTTAAAAGAGGGAGGTGGGATTAAATGTTACATGAGGTTCTTCTACCTCTGACATTCTGTGATTCTATCCCTGCTTCTCTGCTTCCTCTGAGATACCCTCAGGCCTACCTCTGAATAACAGTGAGCTCCTCCAATTCCAAGAGGCCTTGAGATATCTGACTTTGCTCCTCATCATCCCTATGTCAGAGAATCCCTAGAAGTGGCCAGGCACAATGGCTCATGCCTGTAATCCCAGCACTTTGGGAGGTCGAGGGGGGTTGATCACCTGAGGTCGGGAATTCGAGACCATCCTGACCAACATGGAGAAACCCCATCTCTACGAAAAACACAAAAAATTGGCCAGGCGTGGTAGTGCATGCCTGTAATCCCAGCTACTTGGGAGGTTGAGGCAGGAGAATGACTTGAACCTGGGAGGTAGAGGTTGCAGTGAGCCGAGATCATGCCATTGTACTCCAGCCTGGGCAACAAGAGCAAAACTCCATCTCAAAAAAAAAAAAAAAAAAAAAGAACCCCTAGAAGTAAAGTCAGCCTGGAAGTTAAGTCTGTAAATAAACGGTGCCCTATGAAACCAGTAATCATTATATTCATTTGCATCACATTGGACTGTTTCTGGGATCTTAAATGTGGGGCTGGTCAGTGGTATGGTCTGAATGTTTGTGTCCCCCCCCATAATTCATATGTTTAAATCTCAACTTACAAGGTGATGACCTTAAAAGTAGGGCCTCTGGGAGTTGATTAGGTCATGAGGGTGGAGCCGAATGAATGGGATTAGTGCCTTTATAAAAGTTGCCCCCTCCACCAAGTGAGGACACACAGAAGGCATCATTCACGAGGAACAGGCCCTCACCAGACAGCAAATCTGCTGGCACCTTGGTCTTGGACTTCCCAGACTTCAAAACTATGAGCAATAAATTTCTGTTGTTTATAAATTACCCAGTCTAAGGTATTTTGTTATAGCTGAGACTAAGTCAGGGGTCACCATCTGGTGGAGACCTTGCCTCCTAGTCAATTCATATATCAGAAGCAAACCCAGAATTTCTCTTTCCTTTGCCAACTCAACAGCAAGACAGGATCTCTGTGCCATCTAGAAAAGCCAGTTTGTTCCTTGTAGAAGAGTCTAGTGGCAGGAATTTTTACTCCAATAGGTAATAGGCACATTTACTCCATCTTGAGCTCTCTGGGTCTAATAGACATTATTCAGAATGTGATGGCATGCAGACCTGTATTCCTTTTCCCTTCAGCACTCCTTCCTCTGGACTGGCCTATGCCAGCTCCTGTTCCATTGAACTGATTAAAAAGGAGAAGATCACATATGTAGCCAATAGTCATGTTCACTGGAAGGAATGACATATTTTGTTAGCAAATGATTCACATTTCAAGGCTTTCACCTCTGACTTTGAAAATGAAGCTCGAAAGATGCTTAAAAACTACCTCTGTGACGTGGATCCCAAAAAAATATTGTGCAGGAGAATGAAGATGTGTTTACTTTAGATTTATGTCAGTTTACCAAATAGCTCCAGTCCAAAGAGTTACTTATCCACTCATCCATTTATTAAATCTTAAAAATATTTAAAAATCTTATGAGAGCAATAGAATTTGAAGGTTTGTTGTTTGAATAATCAATAACAGATGATGTTTAGGGTTGAGAAAGCACCTATGTTAGTCTGTTAGGGCTGCCATGACTTAGTGGCTTAAACAACAGAAATTTGCTGTCTCACGGTGCTGGAGGGCAGAAGTTCTGAGAACAAGCTGTCAGCAGGATCACTTTCTTTGGAGATGTTTCTCCTTGGCTTAAAACTGGCCAGCTTCTCGAACTATGTCCCTCTGTGCCTACATGTCTGGTGGCTCTCTCTTCATGTCCTAACTCCTCTTCTTACGAAGACACTCTACTGACTTCATTTTAACTTATCTTTTTAAAGGTCATATGTTCAAATACAATCACATTCTCAGATTCTGGGGTTAAGGTTTCCACATATGAATTTTAGGGTGAAAAATTTAGCCCGTAGCAGCACCCCATGGGACAGGACAACAGAACAAAGCATTAGGGGTGCAGAATTTTTTTTTTTTAACAGAAACAGGGTGAGCTGGGTGGAAATTATGAAGTTCAGAGTGTGCTTCCAAATCTACTCCAAACTATTCTCCCGCGGACCTCATCTCACATGCATGACTTACCAGCCTCCCAGACAGCCTCACGTATACTTGTTAGCCCCATGCCTCCCCCTCCCACCCACTCTGAATTAAGTGGAAGTGCTTAGAAGATACAGTTTCACAACGCTTTCCATGAGAGGACCCCCCAGGGGGAGGGGAGAGGAAAGGAAGGTGGCCTGCTGCAAACTCCCAATTTTTTTGACATCATGTGGTTTATTGAATAATCTATTTATAAAATAACAATGCTTATTTAAGTGTAAATCTATAAAATTGAAATATTAACTCATTTAAAATTAATAATTATTACAAATTATTACACACCACAGTTAGAGAAGCGCCATCCAGGCAATCATCCTATTCTGGGAGAGGATGAGTGGAGGACAGCAAACATCAACTGCTAAGGCAGGACAAGTCTCCTCTAGCAATCATGTGGGAAGATACAGCAGCTGCTTTTTCATTCACCCAGTCACACCTGAGTCACCACTCAGGCCTGATCTTTCACTCATCCCTGGGAGAGTGTGTCAGGACGATCTGTACATCTTCAGTTTCAGTAAACCACCAAGATCTATATGCTGACCTTCATTTCACAACTCTTTCACTTGTAAAATTTATTCCAAGCGTGGGTTTATTTAAAGACATGAGATTAGTTCTGAGCATGATCCTTTAATGTTCAAGTTTTATTGTAAGGAGGGGGTTGCTTCTGTAGTAACTCTTCTATTAAAGTTCCTGGCACTCATTGTCTACCAATATTTCCCCAGCAATAAAAGGGTTAGTATTGTGTAATATGAAATAAAGCACCAGGTGATTCTGTTTAGATAGAGCCGTACGTTTTAGAAGAACGTTTATCTCGATGTTCAAGGCCATTTTCCAGTGTCTTCCCGGGACTCCATCTTCCTGCGGAAATTACCCCTACTCTTTCTTACCTTCTCCTCTGCTGCGGCGTTGCCACAGGTGTCTTGCTGGAGTATAGGCGAGACTATTTATCTCAGCCCGTTAGAGATAAGATTGGACGGTAATAATAAGAAATAATTCTAATTATATAAAGTGCAAATCAACTTCCCTCCTTTAGTGAGGTTATTCACACTAAAGGAACAAATATCTTAAAGTACTTACAAATTTATAAATTTAATTCCTTGAGTAGTCTTCCAACAAAGAAAGGAGAGAAAAAAATAAAGACACCCAATACTTAATATTTTTTAGAATGAATTAGTGACATTTGAATGTAAAAATTTCAAGCTTTCTAGAATCTTAAATTATTCCCACCTGATTTTATAAGAGCAATATTTTTGTTTTCTTTCTTGTATCTAAACAGATCTCAGGACTATTGCCTGGAAGAGTAACTTTCTACTCATTTTATCTTTTATAGACCATTGCCAGAACACTCAAGATAGTGTGTGAGGTCTTATCATGTGACCATGATGGTGGGCCGCCCCGGATACCTTTCAGCACGTTCCAGTTTCTCTACACGTATATTGCCGAAGTGGATGGTGAGATCTCTGCATCACACGTCAGCAGGATGCTAAGCTACATTGAACAGGAAGTGTAAGTTAACTTTTACTAAATGGAGGTAAAAGAATACCAGGAAAACAATCTACAGAGCCAAGATAGAGTGAGATTATTATATTATACTGCTCTGGGAACAGAAAAGTATTGTGAGGAACATGAAATACATATCTGAAAGAAAAGGGGAAAGGGAAGGAGAAGAGGAAGGAAAAGAATTATACAGGACAATAATTCTTTGAGTGCTACTGAGACTAGCAGTAGTGACAGCAGCAGCACCTGAGAACATATTAGAAATGCAGAATCGCAGGCTACACGCTGGACCTATGGAATCATAAACTCTAGGCGTGGGGCCTAGGAATCTGTGTCTTTATAAGCCTCCCTAGTAACTCTGACTCATGCTTTGCTATGACCAGTGGAACAGAAGTGGAGGAGGAGGAGGAAGAGGATGATGATGATGGAGGAGGAGCAGCAGCAGGCAGTCAAGGGTTAAGAGAAAGGAGGCCGGGCATGGTGGCTCACACCTGTAATCCTAGGATGGGTGGATGACTTGAGCTCAGGAGTTCAAGACCAGCCTGAGCAATATGGTGAAACCTGGTCTTTACTAAAAATACAAAAATTAGCTGGGTGTGGTGGTGTGTGCTTGTACCATTTAATTGGGAGGATGGCTTGAGCCCAGGAGGTGGAGGTTGCAGTGAGCCAAGATTGCACCACTTACTCCAGCCTGGATGACAGAGCCAGAGCCTGACTCAGAAAAAACAAAGTTAAGAGAAAAAAGATCAACAGCAGAATTTGAAATGAGAGAGCTTGTTCGTATATTGCCTTTCTTAAGATTAACTATCAATGAACTAACTGCAGATAAACCTTTTTCCAAACAGAATTGGTCCTGATGGTATCATCACAGTGAATGACTTTACCCAAAACCCCAGGGTTCGGCTGGAGTAAAAGCACAATTTTGACAATTTTAAAGGAAGATACAGAGATGATTGTACTTCCGAATGACTGAAACCCATATACCCTCCAAAATCAATTTTCTTGTACAACTGGTACACACGAATAAACAATTAAACAAACATATGAAATCAGAAATGTGTGGAATTAAGATGTGAAATTGTTGGAACAAAACACCTTCATTACCAGGAGATTAGTATTCCTCCCACGTGAACACTGAGTAAAAGTGGCTGACAAAGCATGGATAGAAAATGCATCTCCAATCAAAGCCAGACAGTCAGATTTTAAAAGGTAGAATGTTAACCAGACACAGTGTGTTGTTCTGTGATTGTTAGGCATCATTTAGATGAGTGTCTTTTATGTGGCCAGTTGAAGTTTTTACCAGTTTATTTCTCCATTTGTTGGTACTGTGCTAGTCATTCATTCATCCTCTCACTCATCAGTATTTATTGAGGTTAGCTATGTGCCAGGAATAGGCTTGCCAGAAAAAATACAGGACACCCAGTTAAACTTGAATTTCAGACAAACAACAAATATGTTTTGGTTTTTGCTAAATCTGGCAACATTCCAGGAACTCTGCAGGCTTCTGAGCACATACAAATAAATAATATCTGAATTCTGCCTTCAGGGAGCTCACAGTCTAATGCTAAGATTAAGACATAAATATAAATAACTTTCATGCAAATGGCTTTGAGAAGAACTAACAGTATTCCAGAAAGTGTCAGTGTCAATAGACTTTTCTGAAACCATATACAGTGATGGAACCCACTAGAGAAAATCCCCTACATGAGCCTAAGACCTTCTGACAAGGTCTTAAAGATTTTCCTTTTTCAAAGGAAACAGATGAGATTAACAGGCTGTGATTATGGTTCTTTTTTTTTTAAAAAAAAGAAAGAAAAAGAAAAAGAAAAGAAGAAAGAAGAGAAAAAAAAGAGAATGAAAGAGAAGGGAGAAAGAAGAAGAAAAAGAGGGAGCAGAACGGGAATCTTGCTTTATTGCCCAGGCTAACTGTAGTCTAAAAATGGGTATTTAAAACCTCTTTTATACTAATAATTGTGTTATACAATGGAGACAGGAGAGGAATAAGGGAGGAAAATAACAAACAGCCATCCAATATTTATTTAAACCTATGAAATGCTATAAATTCTGGGGAATATTTACTTCCAACCATGTGGTCACTTTTAGAATAGATGTAATGTGTTACTGAAGAAAATGTATGTTTTGTGGATTTGGAGTAGAGAGTCTGTAAATGTTTATTAAGTTTACTTGTTAAGGTTAAGTTCAAGTCCCGGGTATCTTGTTATCCTTCTTCTCATTGATCTGTCCAATATTGACAATGTAGTGTTAAAGTCTTGACTATTGTTGTGTGGGAGTCCAAATTCTTTGTAAGTCACCAAGAAGTTGCCCTATGTATCTGGGTGCTCCTGTATTAGGTGCGCATAAACTTAGGATTGTTAACTCTTCCCATTACATTGATCCCTTACCATTATACAATGTCTTCTTGTCTCTTTTGGTTTCTTTACTTTAAAGTTATTTTATAGAGATGAGAATTGCAACTCCTGCTTTTTTTTTTTTATTTGCTCTCCATTTGGTTGGCAAATCTTCTTCCATCCCTTTGTTTTGAGTCTCTGTTATCCTCGCATGTGAGATGGGTCTGGATGCAGCTTACTGATGGGTTTTTTGGAATGGCTGATACTGGTTGTTCCTTTCTGTATATAGTGCTTTTAGAAGCTCTTGTAAAGCAGGCCTGGTGGTAATGAAATCTTGAGTACTTGCTTGTTATAAAAAATTTTATTTTCCTTCACTTATGAAACTTAGTTTGGCTGGATATGAAATTCTGGGTTGAAAGTTTTTTCTTTAAGGATGTTGATTTGCCCCCACTCTTTCTGGCTTGTAGGGTTTCTGCTGAGAGATTGCTGTGAGTCTGATAGGCTTCCCCTTGTGGGTAACCTGACCTTTCTCTCTGGCTGCCCTTAGTACTTTCTCCTTCATTTCAACCCTGGTGAATCTAATGATTATGTGCCTTGGGGTTGCTCTTTTGAGGAATATCTTTGTGGTTTCTGTTTACCTGGAGTTAGTATTGTCCTGCCTTGCTAGGTTGGGAAAGTTTCCTGGATAATTCTGAAGAATATTCCAGCTTGATTCATTGTCTTCGTCACATTCAGGTACACCTTCAAACGTAGATTAGGTCTTTTCACATATCCCATTTTCTTGGAGACTTCTCTCCTTTCCCTTTTTCTCTAATCTTTTCTGTTTTTTTCGTTAGTTGGTCTTCGACTTCTGAAATCCTTTTTCTGCTTTCATTGACTGTTAAAACTTGTGCATACTTCACGAATTCTCGTTTGTGTTTTAGGCTCCTTTTACTTTTTCTTTCTAAATTCCTTTGTTAATTTTCAAACCTTTTTTCAAGTTCTTAGTTGCCTTCATTGGGCTAAACTTTCTTTTAGCTATAGAAGTTTCTCATTATCCACCTCCTGAAGCCTGATTCTGTTGTTCCTCACATTATTCTCGATCAGGCCTTGTTCAACTGGTATGAGGAACTGCAATCCTCTGTAGGAGGAGAGGCATTCTGATTTTGGGTGTTTTAGTCTTTGCGCTGGTTTCTTCCCATCTTTGTGGATTTTCCACCTGTCGTCTGTGTAACTGCTGACTTTAGATTAGGTCTCTGAGTGGAGGTCCAGCTTGTTGGTGGTAAGTTTTTTTGTTTCTTAGTTTTCCTTCGGCAGACGCCCCTCCCCCACTGAGCTGGACCTTCCCGGGTTGAGCTGTACTTGCTGTAAAACTCTCAACCCTCAGAGTTCCAATTGCTGTTTTTTTTTTTGTTGTTGGGGGGGACCAGCCTTCCCCTGCAGCGACCCACTACGCCAACTGAAACAGTGGCGTTGAGATTCGTGGCGCTTTCTGCCCGGGGAATCTCTCGGTCTGGTTCCTTGCTTCAATCCGCTTTTAATAGCTGAATGGGAGACTCTGCCTTCCCGGAGCTCCAAATGCCAACTAAAAGGGCACTGAGTCCCGTATACTTCGGACTGAGAACCGCAGTACTGGGGTGCCGGCAGAACTGCTGCGCCGGCCAAAAGAGTCGTGCTGGCGACCCGTGGGGCTCCTCTGCCGGGAATCTCCTGGTCCGTGGGCAATAAAAATTCACCTGAAAATGTGGCGTCCACTCACTGTCTGCGCTTTCAGTGGGAGCTACATTCCTGAGCTGCTGCTAATCGGCCATCTTGGTCTCTCTGATTATGGTTCTTAATGTCAGGTGTGCCAAGAACTGTCAGGGATCAGTTCCTTCTATTTGTAATACTGTCCCCCTCTTAAAAGTTGCTTTTGCTCAAAAAATCATGTTATGTTATATGCATATATGTCTCTATATCAATTGAGGAGAAATTTGTCTATTAGTGTCTAAAGGTAAGAGGAGATTGTGATTGGATGTTACCCTGGTCCTCGATTTCTGACTAGAGTGAAAAAATAAAAGGGAGTGAAACAAACTCTTCCCCCGCAGCACTGGGCTGCACCTGCAGGGGATGGGCAATAACTAATCCTACTGGCTGTCTACCTTCCTAGCCAAAGCGTCCCATCATTTCTATCTGCTCTGGAACCTGAGGCTGTGAGAAGGCTGGAGCACTACAGATGAAACCTTGCACTATAATTAATCAGGATTAGAGAGTGAGTGAAATCCTTTAACCTGCCTCAGATTCTTGGTGTCTCTCAGTTTCTCTTTCACTGTGGCCAAAGAACTGACATACGGTATTGTCTGCAAATAGGGAATGAAGGGGGTACAGAAGAGACAGTCCAATTTGAAAGACCTTAAAATAACAAATTAGGTTCATAAATGCAACAAAAGCAAAAGAGTCCTTTGTACATTTGGGAAAACAGGTTGAAATCAGAAACTAAGTCCTGGTAGCCTTGAACACACTCACTCAAGAGTGAGGCTAATACAATTCCAACAAAGTGTATCCTGGACACAGACATGAAGTTATCGGTGCTGTAGCTATCTGTGCTTACCAAGACTAAGCACAAGTGGCAATACCATTGTTGCACTGCGAATTGCTCTTCTTTTAAGCCACCACTTTGGTGTGCACCATATTCCTCCTCTCCTGCCCTGGCAATGCTTGCTCCAAGCTACTGATACTGCGATGCCACAGCTGCTCACCAGGGACACAGTATTCACAGCACACCTGCCAAATCAACCTGCAGTCACCCCAACGATGGAAAACAGCTTTGTGCTTTGCCCTCTGAGTTATGCTGTATTAACAATATTACAAACACTGTATTAATGATAATGGCCAACATTTATTAAGCACTTACCATGTGTAAGGCACTGAGTACAATGCTTTATATACACTCTCAAATTTTTCCTTACAATATGACCTTATGAAGTCATTGTCTCCATTATGAAGTCAGTGTCATTTCTAAGAAACAATCTTAGATAAATTAAGTTGTTCAGTGTCACTGGTGAGAAAGAATCTGAATCTAGATCTGTCTGACTCCAAACCTATGATGCCTTGTGTACATCCTCAGTGCCTGTCTAGATATGGATTCCTCCAACCCCCTCACCCCCCCACCTGAAATAATCCCTGGGACAGAGATTTACATGCAAACAGTTTATTTAGGAGGTGATCTAAGGAACAGTGGAACAGGGATAGGAAGAGTAAGATATTATAGTGATGGGAAGAAAGCCAATAAATGGTGTGTTATCCAGCCAGTTACCCCTGTACCCCAATACTGCTGAGGAACTCTGGGAGACAGCATAGAACACATCTCAGAGTTATCCCAATCAAAGGGGTGAGGAAGCTCTTCATCCATCACTGGATAATCCCCACCTGTCATTGACTGAGGGCGTCTTCCAGGGGCATTAATGTTCTGCCCTTCCAGCTTGCCTCAGTTTGCTCCTTTTGCTCCAGAAAAAAAGGCTCTCAGGCAGAAAGTCATAGATGGTCACAATAAGAAGCCACCCTCATCTGCTACACTGCCTTACAGATATTTTAATAAAACAAAATTTTAACATTTTAATCACTGTTGATGTTTCTCTTTGGGTCAGGCACAAGTCTTCAGGGTCTGCAGGGCAATAAGTGACCATCATTGTGCTGTACTAAAATCCACACCTGACCCACAAACATGGCACATTGTCCCCAAACATTTCTTCCTTGTGACAAGATCATTCCAAAGGGGGTCTCTTGATCCTTGCTGCCAACAGATGCTTGTCAGACCCATCCCACTGGCTCTCCTATCATAATCAGCAATATCTATACGAGTCCTAGAGTGACCCCAGTTAAACTGTCAAATGAAGGCCCTTGTAACATATGGTTTGTATTTCTCCTTTAAAAATTTTTTCAGGAAGCAATAAAATCAGGATTTTATAAAGCAAAAACAACGGGCTCTTTCTTTCCTAAATTAAGCTATTTTGATTAAAGTGAAGACTGCAGATACATAAACTTCAGTGGGAAATGCAAAGATTATGTCTCAATTCCATTTTGTCTATGCTCCATGCCCTTCCTCTCCTTGATGCTCTTCCACCAGGGACCTACCATCCCTAGTTAACCAACAACTTCCAGGATCACCAGGGCCCTGCAGGAGAAGGAGCTGGATACCCCAATGTGGAAGGCCGGTTTTAAATTAGGTTAGAATAGGAATCTTAACCTGAAATCCTTGGAGAGGCTCCTGAACGCCTCTGATAACATATATATATATATATATATATATATATATATATATATAAAACTATGTTTCCAAAATGTGCTCATTAGCATTTTTCTGAAGAAAAAATTATAAATCTTTGAGCAATTTCTCAAAGTTGTATATTATTTCAAAAGGCCAAGAATCTCTAGATTCAAAATAGCCCCAAAGAGCACTAAGTGGCTTGGGGAAAGGCAACAGTACAGGCCCTCAGATCTTTCCAAGCAGAACGGAGCTCACGCTCCCAACATGTGGCTTCTTACCCACAGCCTTTTACTTTTTGAATCTTAGATCCTGGCCATAAATCTATGTTTTTAGTTTAGATCTTCATATACTTTCAACTTTGGTCATTTCCTATAAACTGGAACATGGTCAAACCTGAATGGAGACTTTCACACTTCAGAGGTGAGTCAATTGGCAAAGTAATTGGTCAATGTGCTGAATTATGAAAGACTGGATAGACAAGCAGAATTGTGTGTCCATGATATTAGAAGGACTAAACCTCCAGACCACGCTCAAAGGGCTAGTCCTGGATAATCCTGAGCTTCAGACATTCAAGTAGCTGTCAGCCCTGATGCACCAAAGCAGTCTAAACAATGGTTGATTCATTGATTTATTCAACAAATAATTAAGAAATTCCTACTATGTGCCAGGGATTGGGCTAGGCACTGGGGACACTGCTCTGAACAAGGTGAGGTCCCTGTTTTCATAGAGATTAAATTCTACTTAGTAAGACAGACATTAAATAACGAATCACAAGTTTGTAACTGTGAGAAATGATGCTACTGCATAGTAGTATGGGGCACACAGCTAGTTTGCAGGGGCAGGATAGAGAGATTTTCCTGAGGAAGTAATATGAGAGCAACTTCTGAAGCCACAGACAACTCAGAAAGATGTGTCTGCAGCCCACACTGTCTTTGCCAAGCTCCAGACTCAACTCTCCAGTAGCTAACTTTTCTTGGATGACTCCAAAGTACTCCCTAATTTAACATATCCAAAAATGACTTTCCTGGTTTGCATTTTTTTCATAATGAAATGCTGGAGAGAAATGAGTTCACAAGCTTCCTTCCTAAATGTGGATCTCTCCCACCACCTGCCAAGATACAAAACCCAGAAACCAGGGTCAAGAAATACCTCCCCCTTTGCCTTACTTTCCAACTCTGTCAGCAAGTCCTCTCCATTTTACCTCATATGCATCTCTCAAATACGTCCTCTTCATATTCCCTCACCACCACCTCCCTTAGATCCCCCTCATCCCCTCCCAGCTACCAATATATTTCATCTGGACTTCCTATCAGTCTAGTCCTCACAGGAAACAGAAGCCAATATAGATTCTGAAGATAATTAAAAGGTTTACAGAATGGACAAGGAAAACAACAAGGGGGTTTTGCACCCAAGGACTAGCAAACAATGATCACCCCTAAGACTGAAGGGACAAAGGGAAGGACGTTTTATTAGAGTGTGAGAAAGCTGGAGCTCCAGGGGCTCCCCTGTGGATGCACAGGGCCAGTGGATCAGCCAAATGTGCTGAGATAGAAGTATCCCATTCTCTCCCTCTTCTATTGACTAAACAGAACCTGAAGCTGGAGGGAATGTCTGAGTGATGTCAGTCCCTGGGGCACAGAGAAGGGCAGAAAATGGATGCAGGAGGAGAGAAATTGTTCACACTCATGCTTGCCTTTCCCCCAAGCACCCTCTATGCAAGGGATCAGCAAACGTTTTCTGTAAAGGCCCAGATAGTACATGTTAGCCTTGGCAGGCTAGACGGTCTCCATCACAAATACTCCACTTTAGCAGTTGTAGCACAGACAACGTGTAGACACATTAGTGTGACTGTGTTCCAATAAAACTTTATAACATTGAGATGATTTTCATGTAATTTTTCACATCAGAAAATATTATTCTTTTGACTTAAAAAAAATACTACTTGAAAATATAAAAACTGTTCTCAGGCTGTATCAAAGAATGGCAGACTGAATTTAGCCAGGGACTGTAGATTTTGGATTCCTGCTGTACACTACAGCCATGGATCTTTGAAAAACACCAATCAGTTCACTGTGCCCCCCTGCTTGAACTTTTACATATTCCCAATGGGCTTAGGATAATAACGCAAATCATGTAGCCTATGAGGACTGCATAGTCTGGCCCCTACATACATTTCCATCCCCCACAGTCTATACGTCAGCAGCAAGAGCCTCTTTGGGTTTCTCTTTCTCAACATCACGCTGTCTCCACATCTTTAGAATACTCTGCTCTCCACTCTCTATCTAGTTAATTTGCAGATCTCAGCTCAGTGCAACATAATTTATAATAGCAAATACAAAATGAAAAAGAGGGTGGGGGCATAGCATTCCCAACACTAGAGAAGTGAATCATGGAACACCAAGCAGCCATTATATAATTGTAGATTAATGAGAAACAATGTTGATTAGATATTAAAACACTCATGTTACAGTAATACCTATTATTTCATATCGTTGTAATACATTTATACATATATACATAGGTGGAAAAAATCTTGAAGGGAAGGCACCAAGCTGTTCAGAGTGATAACTCAGGGGTAATGAGGTCTTTTCCTTTTTGCTCATCCATATTTTCTAAAATAAACATGTATTTAATTTTATTTTAAAAATAGAAAAATCAATGTGAATTTAAAAAAATCAGCTTAACTGAAAGAAAAGCCCTTAATTTTGGGTGAATATGTCAGAAAGTTATGAACTTATGAGAGGGCTGGGGAAGGAAAGGAGAGGTTTACACAGTTTGATCTAATTCAAAACTAAATCTGTGAAATACTCAAGTTTCCTAAAATCACTCAGGATAAGTGTGTGATATATTGGTGGACATATTTTAGTTCCTGGGTTTTGACATTAATTGTAACAGACTTTTAAAGGGTAGCTCTTTTCTCCATTAAAACGTAATGAGGCTGGGCGTGGTGGCTCACTCCTGTAATCCCCGAACATTGGGAGGCCAAGGTGGGAGGATTACCTGAGGTCAGGAGTTGGGAGACCAGCCTGGCCAACATGGTGAAACCTCGCTAAAAATGCAAAAATTAGCTGCACGTGGTGGCGCACACCTGTAATCCCAGCTACTCAGGAGGCTGAGGCAGGAGAATTGCTGGAACATGGGAGGCGGAGGTTGCAGTGAGCCGAGGTCGCGCCACTGCACTCCAGCCTGGACAACAGCCGAAATGGAATCAACTGAGTTATCTCTCTTCAACCTGATTTAAATCATTAACCCAAACCTAATGCCTTAAAAACCAATGACTAAAATCTCAATTAAAATGAGTGCAGCATGCAATGCTAGGAATGCTGTGTCATTCTTCATCAAAAGTAACTGCCTCATCACAAGAGGAGAGAAGTACACTATGGAAGTAAACCCAAAATCCCAACTAACGACACCGTCCTGAGATAGTGGCCACAGGGAATAACTCTGAAATTGCCATCATACTTAAGCAAAGATAACCCGGAGGTCTTATTTTTATAAATAACAAGAACAAAATCATCCAAAAGGGCACACAGGATGCCAAACTTAAAATAAAGAGCGAAAACCCAAAAAGTCGCGCGCAATTCCTTCTGAAACCTATCCGCCTCCTACCCCTGTCCCTTCCTCTGACGCTCGCGGGTCCTCATCCCGGTTTCCCCCACCGCAAGCCCTAGAACCGCGCCGCTCAACCCTTTTCTCGGCGGCCCCGCCCCGGCCCCGCCCCAGCCATGCCTCGGCCCCGCCCCGTTCGCCGTCTATTGGCTTCTCTCACCCTCTGCCGGCGGGTGACGAGCCGGGAAGCCGGGAGGGATCTATTGCGCACGCCCAAGGCGCAGGTCCTGGAGCAGGAGAAAGGCCGTGGAGTTGCGTCGGAAACTAGGAAGCGCGGCTTTCGGCGGGATCCTTTCCGGAAGCGGAAGCTCGGGGGGCGGGCCAAGAAGGTCCGGGAGCCCAGGCTGTTAATTCTTTTTACCGTGAGGCTTCACTTCCCTTGATCTGGGCTTCTCTGAGGCTGCGAGAGATGGTCAGGTCCGGGTCTCGACCCGGCCAGGTGAGGGCTGAGGACCTGAGGAGTCCACTGTGGGGGATGGAGAGGGTCAGGCGGGTTTTCGGGCCAGGGACTTGTAAAACTCTGCTCGAAAAGAGACAAAGACAATGTGGCGACATTAAAATGCTGGGACAGAGGTGCAGGGAACACCTAAGCTTCCCGTTAATACAGCCGCTTGGTCTCCAGATGTGTTTCTGTTTAAATCGTCGTAACCTTCTAGAGCGCCGGCTTTGGGATCAGACCCGGGTTCGAGTCCCAGTGTTTGCCCTGGGTCCAGTGACTTCTCCTAGCTTTAGTCACCTGCAGCTTGAGATTCCACTACTTTTTACTTCTCGGAACTTCCTATTCCTTAGTTCTAAAATAGGCAGAAATGAACATAAAATTCTGTTTAAAGAATTGGGAAGGTTAAATGATAGTACCCGGTAAAAACATCGATCACACAGTTGGCGTAGTCATGCAACAAAATTAAGTTCCCTTAAAAACACGTAGTTTGCCAGCATCTGAATATAACAGCAGCTAACATTTAGATAGCACTTATGTGGCAAATACTACTCTAAGTGCTTTTATGCACTAGAATACATAGAATAACTCATTTAATAGTCACAATATCTTTTTGAGGTAGGTAGTATTATCCCTATTTCATACATGAGGAAATCGAGGGCTGGAGGGTTCAAATAACTTCCCAACGGTTACACAGCTGTGGAGTAAGATTCAGACCCACAAAGCTGGTGCCAGAGTCCATTCTTCTTTTAAAGATTTTACCTAGTAGATGTATGACTTTGAACAAACCACTTTTCTGAAATTTAGGTTCCCAGCTCACAGAAATAATGACGACTTACAGGATACGGATTAAGCGGAAATGAAAGACCTTAGTACACTCTTAAGTCATTCTACAAAGGTAGTATTATCTTGTACTTGTCGGTAAGGAGATATGACTTCTAAGAAATGCTTATATGTTTCTCAAATAGCAAAATTAAAAGTTTAATGATAATAACCCAGTAGAAGTAAGTGTAAAATAAAGCAAACTGATTCTCCTGTATTGTAATTAGAACAGTCCTTTTGGAAAGCAGCTTTGCAGTTTGTGTCAAGGGTTATTAAATTGCCAATAACCTTTCACCAAATAATTTTCCTTTTAATCCTAAATATGAAAAGGCTATTTTCAATAGATAGAAAGGCCTATTCCAGGTTTTTTTTTTTTTTAATTGTGAAAAATATGAAGCAGGCTGGGCGCAGTGGCTCACGCCTGTAATCCCAGCACTTTGGGAGGCCGAGGCGGGCAGATCACGAGGTCAAGAGATCGAGACCATCCTGGTCAACGTGGTGAAACCCTATCTCTACTAAAATACAAAAATTAGCTGGGCGTGGTGGCAAATGCCTGTAGTCCCAGCTACTCGGGAGGTGAGGCAGGAGAATTGCTTGAACCTGGGAGGCGGAGGTTGCAGTGAGCCGAGATTGCGCCACTGCACTCCAGCCTGGCGCCTGGCAACAGAGCAAGACTCTGTCTCAGAAAAAAAAAAAAAAAAGAAGAAGAAGCAAACCAAGACCATACTGTATTACTTCCACTGAAGGAAATATTATATACAACCATTAAAAATTTTTGAATATGAAAAAGATTTAAAAGTAGAAAACACAAGATTCGAAATTGCAAATATCTGGTTATTATGACTAAGTAAAAAATGCATATGAAAAATGACTGGAAGCCCCAATAGCAAAGAACACATCTAGTATCTAGATCTTGGTTTCCAAGTACCACTGTCCCCTAAGGAGTCGTGGCTTCTTGGAAAAATGACCAATTCCAGGGCCGACCAGGGGAATTATCAGAAGAGTGTGGATACATCAAACTAAAAAGCTTCTGTACAGCATGGGAAATGAGTGATGGAGTGAAAAGGCAATCTACAGAATGAGAGAAAACATTTCCAAGCCATGTATCTGATAAATAATATCTAAAATAAATATAAGGACTTTCTATAACTCAAAAGCAGAACCACACATAACTTGTTTAAAAAATGAAAAAAGGATTTGAATAGACATTTCTACAAAGAAGACGTGCAGATGGCCAACAGGTTTATGAAAAGATGCTCAACATCACTAATCATCAAGGAAATGCAAATTAAACCCACAAGGAGCTATTACCTAAGACCTGTTAGGATGACTCACTAAAAAAATAAAAAGTCTTGGCGAGGATTTGGAAGAATTGGAACCTTGTACACTGTCAGTGGGAAGGTAAAATGGTGTAGTCTCTATGGAAAACAATATGGGGATTCCTCACAAAATTAAAAATAGAACTATCATATTACCCAGCAATTCTGCTTCTGGGAATTTATCCAAAAGAATTGAAATCAGGATACAGAAGAGATATTTGCACTGTTGCACTCTCGTGTTCATTGCAGCACTATTTACACTTCTATAGCCAAGATGTGGGAGCAACCTAAATGTCTATCTACAGATGAAAAGATAAGGAAAACGTGGTATATACATAAAATGGACTATTACTGAACCTTTAAAAAGAAGGAAATCGCTCTCATATGCAACAACAGAGATGAACTTTGAAGACATTATGCTAAATGAAATAAGCTAGTCACAGAACGACAAATACTGCATGATTTTACTTACATAAAGTATCTAAAAAAGTTAAAACTCATAGAAACAGAATAGAATAGTGGTTACCAGGGGCCGTGGGAAGGGAGAGATGGCATTGCTATTCAGCGAGTATAAAGTTACATTTATGTGAGATGAAGAAATTCTTGAGATCTGCTGTATAATATCATGTCTATAGTTAATACTACATTTTATTAGGAAGGTAGATCTCATTTTAAATATACTGATGGCAATTTTAAAAAGATGAACCAGGACCACCTTGTTGTTGAAAGTAAGCGGTAGCTCAAAAAGTGATGGGGACTTGTTAAAGTGATACAGGAATCAAATCCAAGGAGCTCCCAGTGACCAAATTTGAGACAATTTGAGCATCAAAATAAAGTGATAATAATGGATCATAACCTACTGAAGAAAATAGGAGTCGGTGAGTCCCCACTAACAAGGAAGAAGGAAAAGGTCCTTTCCTAAAGTTGAATGCCAGCTAATAAATGTAAAAGGATTACATAGTTAGAAAATCACCATTTGTCAAACAATTGATTCAGCCAAGAATCATGAGTGAATGTTAAAACTATGGGGTGAAAGTTTGGTGACTGGTGTATCTACATAATCTCAAAGTATCTCTTCGCAAAATGCTAACAAGTACTAAGATAAAAGTGGAAACTTTACAATAAAAAACCTGGCAGACACCATCTTAGGTCATCAAAGTTTACGTCATGAATAATGGGACAAACTGACATGTATCTATTTATTGAGAAGAACATAATCCCTTTTGTGGATTCCTGCCAAAAATGCATGACCTGCGTGTAATCATGGGTAAGAATCAGACAAATCTAAATGTGCAGAGGGACGTTGTATAAAATAACTGGCCTAGACTCTTTAAATATGTCAGGGTTATAACAGACAATGGATGAAGCCTGAGGAACTGTTATAGATTAGAGGAGGCAAAAGAGCTATGACAGTTTAATGCAATATGTGATCCTGGATTGGGCGTGAACCAGAGGGATTTCTTTTTTTTTGTAATAGACAGTATTGGGATAATTGACAACATGCAAATAAGGTCTGAACATTAGATCATAATTCTGTATCAATGTTAATTTCCTGGTTTTGATAATTATACTGTTTTGATAATTAGAGAATGGCCTTGCTTTTAGGAAATATTTAGGAGTAAAGGAATATTATATCTGCAACTTTAATGGTTCAGGCAAAAAGTAATACTGTATATATATAGACAGAGAACATGGAAAATGTCAAAGGTCATAGAATCTGAGTAAAGCATATATAGGACTTCTTTGTGCTATTATTTCATAGTAGAAACTATAAAAAAAAAATTGAAAGGAATTGTTCCAATATGATAGTTACTGTTTCAGGGTGCTTTTATCGTGGGTAATTTTCTTTACCAGATTTTCTATAAGATAGCCTTGTGTCTTGTCAAATCTTTTCCTCATTTATTAAGTAGCTTGTTTGTCTCATTATTGAGTTGTGATATATCTTTATGTATTCTGAATAAAGTCCTTTGTCAGATCTATGTATTACAAATATTTCCTCCTACTTTGTGGCTTGCTTTTTAATTTTCATAGTGTTGTCTTACAAAGAGAAAAATGTTTTCATTTGATAAAATACAATTTTTTTAATTAAAAAAATAAGATAGCCTTGTGTATATTTTCTGGAGAAACACCATATATATCTTACAGTTATGCCAGACATGTACCTCAGACAGTGTACTTTAAAAAAAAAAAAACACAAATTTCAAAGAATAATTTTGATAGTTGTTTTTGGACTCGATCCAGGGTATGGTATTATAGTGCGTGGCTTGCAGTTTTTATTATGATTCCAGCCAGGACATCGACATAGATATACTAACGGGAAAGACCCTGAGAGTGTGATGCAGAGACCAGTGGAGTGATGTTACACAATGTCTTATTTCCTACATTGTTGATTCTCACTGCTGGCTTCATTTCCTCCATCATATTCCAAATTATCTCTAGAAGTGTAACTCTTACCAACCCAGTTTTTAAAAAAATTCATTCTCAGTTACGTCTTAGAAGGATGGAAAACACATTCATGCATATGATAGAATGCCATATAACTTTAGAAAGTTTGGTAGTTACTGCTCAAAGCTATCTTGAGATGAAATATGTAAATATGTCAAGAGAAATTATAAATGAAACTGCCAACAGTGACTATATCTGGAGGGTGGAACGAGGCGGGAGTCAGGGACCTCAACTCATGTCGATTTAAAATTATTTTGAATAGAGATTATCTGATGTAAAGTTATTAAGATATAAAATAGTATGCCATGGAAAGTGTCCCTTCTTACTCTGTCCCCCCAGATACTTAGTTTCCCTCCCCCAGAGGCAACCGTGATTAACTGTTTCTGTCATAACTCTCAAGATACTGGGTGCATGTAAAAGCAAATGCCTATTTTTTCCTGTTTTTCTACACAAAAGGTTGTCCACTATGTCACTTTTAAAACCAAAAAAAATTTAAGAAAACAACAGTGCTCTTTGAGTTTCAAAAGAAAGATTAAGACAGTGAGATGTAGATAAAGAGAAAGGTTAGAGTTTTCATTTGCTGATCTTATCAGGCATTCTAAAGAATGTACATAAAAGGAACCAGAGTTAAGAACTGTGTTTTGTATCTTGAATTAACTTGTATGTTTCAAGGAATTTGGGAATATAGAACATGTTTAGGGATTAATGTAGTCTGAACTTAGTGTAGTACTTACCTCTGGTTTAAAATAGTATATCAATTTCCTTTTCACCTTAAATAGACTTAAGGAACATATATATGTGTTGTTTGCTTGACATTTTATATAAAAGAAATTTAATATATGAATTAAATTATAATTGTGGATTTTTAGGATATATCACATTAGTTAAAACAGTGAATAATATGGTACATACATACAATGGAATATTATTTGGCCTCAAAAAGGAAGAAAAATTTTGACACTTGCTTCAGTATAGATGAAGCTGGAAGACATTATGCTAAGTGAAATAAGCCAGTCACAAAAGGACAACTATTGTATTATTCCAGTTATATAAAGTTTCTAGAGTAGTCAAATTCATAGAAACTAGGATGGTAATTGCTAGGGTGAGGGGGAAGAGGGGATGGGAAGGTATTGTTTGATGGGTACAGAGTTTTAGTTTGGGAAGAAGAATAAAAGAAAAAATATCATCTTACATTTTATCAAGATAGCATATTGAAAATATAATAAAAATATTTATCTGCTATAATATATTATGTCATAGGTGTTATCTTCAGGAAGGCACACTGGACCTGCTAAATTAACAAATGGAAAGAAAGGGTAAGTACTTAAAGACATTTACAACTTCAGATTTCATGACATTTTTCAGGTCTTTGGGCTGGATGACATGTTGTCTACCCCAGAAAATTAGGTAGGCCTCTAGCATCACACGCTCTGGGGAACAACTTTTCTTATCTACCTGTGTTAATCATTCTAGTGTTTAACAGTCTTTCTAATCTTTAGAATGTGCTTATAAATTCATCTTGTACCTGGTGGGTCAAGCTTTCTTGTCTAGGCTTTGCTGGAAAGAAAATGACTAATGCATTTTGGGAAAAAAATATAAGAATATTAATGAGCTTATTTTCCAGGACCCATTTAAGAAAAATACCACGTTTTAATGCAGATTCTGGCTATTCCATCCATTCTGATTCAGAAAGTCAGGTAAGATTGAATAGATACAATACACGCTAATTAGTTTTCAGATAGAAGCTAAAAAGTAGGAATAAAATGCAAAGTATTAATTGCTCTAAGGAAGTATGAAGTCTGTTGCTTTAAAACGTCTTTTCTACCAATAATAAATTGCTTGTAAATAAAGAAATTTAAAACTACATAACATATATTTTTTCCTATACGAACAGTTATATACAAATGTATTCTAAATGACTTTATTCCTTACAGGCTGAAACTGTACGTGGGCTTGATGGTTGTGCTTCTTTGCTGAGGAACATTTTGAGAAATGAAGATTCAGGTTTATTTTTTTAAATGCTTCTTTGCTGAATACCTTTTCTCAATTAAGTCATTATTTTGATATTAACAAATTTTTGTTTCATTAATAGGTTTAGAAACAGCATAATTAGAAAACAGATCTAATTCTAGACCTTTAGAAAGCAGAAAATGTGGATCTAAAAAGAAAAAACATGAAAAACATACTGTTCCTTTGATAGTCCGGAAAGAAACACGTAAGCCTTTTTTTTCTCTTATTTAAAGATAATCCTTAATTGTGGGTATTTTGATCAGTTATCAGGATTATGCAGTTTATTTTAATAATCAGTATTGGTTAGGTTTATGTGTGCTTATGCCTGTCTTTCTTTATTCAGCTTCTAATTGCTGAGTAGTTATATAAAAAAAGACTGTGTGGGTTTTTTTTTTTTTTTTTTTTTTTTTTTTGTAAAGATGGGGTTTCACCATGAAGGCCAGGCTGGTCTTGAACTCCTGATCTCAGGTGATCCACCCACCTCGGCCTCCCAAAGTGCTAGGATTACAGGCGTGAGCCACCACGCCCGGCCAACTGTCTGGGTTTTATAGGAGAAAAAGTTCAAACTCAGAATGACTTTTGGGAGGTATATAGAGTTAGTTTCCCCTGCCACTTGTTTTCATAGATAATCACAAATTGACTGTATTTCAGGTGTATACTTATAGTTGTTGCTTTAAAATTATTATATTAATATATATATATATCCTGAGTTGGTCAAGCTGATCTCAAGTTACACAGTTAGGATACATGGTACATAAGAAGGTATAATTGGATCAATAAGGAAAGAGCCTCCTGCTCATTGATGGTGAAGGTAGCCAAGGGTACTTTACACCCTGACGGCTAACTTTTCCTGGTTTAGAACAAGAAAGTTTTGATTTTGTTGTCCCTTGGAGGCCTAGAGAACAAGATAGCCCAAAATGAAGATGAAAAAGTCCACAATGAGAATTCAGATGGATGAGAATTAGACTAGCCACTTCTATAGTTCAGGTGGGCCAGAAATGTCAGCACTGTAATGCAAGCGTATTCAGCTTGGGTAAGGAATGAAGTTTAGAAAGTCATCTAAGGCAGTAACCCTGTATATTAAGAGATCAGGATCCAGGCAAGGAGGCTGAGAAAGAGTAGAGCATTCATGGGACTAGAGGTTGATGTTTCAGATAGTCCCGAGGTAGAGAACTAAGGCAGGGGAAACCTAACTCGTCTTGGAGATCAGTAACATTAGCCTTATATTGTCTTGACCTGCACTATTCAAGATGGTAGCCATGGCCACATGTGGCTATTCAGCACCTGAAATATGACTAGTGTGACCAAGGAATTGAATTTTTAATGTTATTTAATTTAAATTAATTTAAAATGAAATTCTAAAACTGAAAATTGATCCAGGTATTATAAAACTTTTAAGTACGTTTGGAATAACTTGGGCATGTGAACCTACCTTTTCAAGTGTAAATTTTATTAAATCTAAATATAGACCAAGTATTTCTGATGATAATTTAGCATCTAGATTGTGCTTTGTGTAAAATACATGCTAGATTTAGAATAAGTACAAAAAAATTCAGTTATTTATATTATACACTGAAATGTTAATATTTTTGATATATTGACTTAAATATGAAAAGTAATTTTACCTCTTCTTTTATGTGGTTGCTGGAAATTTTAAGTTACGTATATGGTTTGTATTATATTCCTATTGGACAACATTGGTCTAAGTCAGCTCAGCACACTACAGCCAGTTTTATAAGTAATGTTTAGTTATTTTATTTTGTAAATAAGATTTTGTTAGAATACAGCCAAGCTAATTTATTGTGTTTTTATTAGCTGTTTTTGTACTGCAGTGGCAGAGTTGAGTAGTTGTGACAGAGATCATCTGGCCTGCTAAGCCTAAAATATTTATTTGACCTCTTAAGAAAAAGAGTGCTAAACCCAGGTCTTAACTCTTCCAGTAGAGGCCTTTTTATTGGGGCCCAATTGAGAAAGAAAGGAGTGATAGCATCTGTTCCTCCAGTCTCCTACTTTTTGTCTGTAGGCAGGTTATTTCTTATCCAGGGCATCTTTCCTCAAGGAACTATTATTTGAGATATATGTGGCTGAGAGTGGGTGTCATGGTAGCAACTTGTTGGATCCTGACTTAACTGCTTCTGTCAGTCAGAGTTCCAACAGGAAACAGATGGCAACACTCAAATTGAGGTAATTCGAGGAGGGTTTATTTTATTTACAAAGGGACTCATTGTAAAGGTATGAGTAGGGTATAGGAAAACCACAAGTCTTGCCTACTAGGTCTCACTAGCCTAGTGCTAGCAGCAGCAGCAGAGCTGTTATCATCTCTAGGCCATAAGGGATTAGGAGAGTTACTAGACCTAGAAAGAGGTATTGCTTATAGAATATGCTACCTTGAGAAGAGCAGTGAGCTTCATTGAAAGGACAAAGTCAGCCCAAGGTGTCCTCATAGAAAGGGGCAGGGTAAGTGTATATCCTGACTTCATGCTTCTTCCTTTTCTTCATATGCCAAGACTCCCATTGGATGCTACTGAAGCCCTACTAATGTATATCAGGTCTGGGATTTGACTCTTAGAAGCCAGTAAGTTAGTTTCACTGTATCATGGATGCTAGCAGAAGACACAAAACTACTGGTCAGAGACAAAGGACTTTATTACTCACAGCATAGGAAGCAGTATGTGCATCAGCATATTTGTGTTGGTTCTCATTCACCCTAATTCCCAGTGGAGTGATTCGGTGGATCCAGATGGATGCTGCACATGCTTTAGGTTTAGGTGGCAGCTGAGGAACACTAAGCTTGGGGAATCTGCCACTTTGATAGTAAGCAGTAATCAAGCCTGTGCCTGCCCCAGAGGGAAACATTACCTTATCCCTCAAGGTTGCTCACTGCAAACACAACCCTGAGAAGTGGCCCAGGTAAAGAGCTTGGGTCAAAGCCTTATTTTTTTGGTATACACAGCAAGACATATTAGGAGGAGGAGTGACCCATGAAGGACGTCTCTTCGCAATCCATATAGATCAGCATTCCAGGGAGAGCAAGGTGAAGACCAGTAGAGGTGGATTTGGATTGGCAGGTGGAAGATTCTGGCATTCTGGGTCCGTAGCATTAAATTCTTATTTGAATTACAGCTGAACTGGCAGTTCTGGCTTGTGATCAGGGTGCAATATTCTTACTGTTCTTTCTCCCATATTTTCATAATCAGAAGGAAGGGCCTACTTCCATAGGACAGACTTCCTTAGGGTTGCAATATCAGAAATTATTAGTTCCTAATTTCTAAGTGTTCCTAAGTTTAACTCATTAGAAACCTCTGACTCTTTGATTCAACTGCTCTGTTGTTTTTTTAATTTACCAAATTGTAGCACTTTGTAGAAACAAACGTGTGTGTGTGTGTGTGTGTGTGTGTGTGTGTGTGTGTGTGTGTGGTTGGCAGCTGTTAACCAATAATACAAGATTTTGCTCCATTACTACAATGCTTATAAAATCCAGGCTCATTGCTTGTTCTCTTTACCATCTCTCTCCAAGTGAGGTAATCGTAAAGAACTTTAAGGAATCTATTACAGCATGTTAACTAGTATCCATGTATTATTTTACTTTTAACACACATTATCTTGATATTTTGTGTTAACTGTCTTCTGGGGAATGGCCCCCCCGTGTATTTTCTATTTGGGACCTGTCTGATCATTGGATGCCTATGGAGTCAGGTATGCACACCATGATGCATTCTGGAAGTAAGGAGGCAGAGACGCCCTTCCAGAAATGTGTTGAGCTTATTTGAGAGTGCTTTGGCATTAAAAAAAAATTTTTTTTTTAATAAGCAACTTTTATATGTGATAACTGCGTTGAATGCTTTCATGATTTTGCTTTTAGTAACATATATATATTGCCATCTTCATCTTGGGGAACTAAATCAACCACAGGCAGAATCCTTTGAGCATCGATTGCCCCTCATAAGGCCAGTTATAGTAGGCATCCAGTGGCTCTTACCTGCACTAGATGTTTGTTCTGTATTCGAGTGATGGGAATCACTTCCTGTCAGACGGTGCTTGTCCATCCAAGCAATAGCCAGTGCTTGCACAGCAGCTAGACTTTAGGGACTGAAACAGTTCTGTGGACTGAGTAAATGAATACATTCCTTTCATGAATTCTAGTTATCACCTGACATCACTTAGACATATTGCCAGACCAATAGCTAAAATTCTCACTTAGAGTGCGTTGGTGTAATTAACAAGAGCAAGAAAATATACTTCATTTGTATTTGTGTAGTAACAGGCTCATTTGGTCATTGTTTTATTTTAAAATCGTGTAGTGGTAATGTAACTGCAGTCTTTGCCTTATATCCATTTATGGTTTTTAACTTGTCTTGGATTGTTTGCTTTAAGACTTTACATCATTAAGTTACACAACATTATCAGTAGAGTTTTGTATAGACTCAGTTTATAAAGGAGTGAAATATGTCATTTTAGCTCTAAGGCTTTGATTTTTAAGAAATAGGTTTGGAGTTTATTAATTTATGTTGGACGATGGCATCTGCTGGCTGAGGCATAATATAGCTCAGCTTTATTAAAGACTGTGAAAACCACACCTTGAAAAGAAAGTAAATGAGATCCCGATGCTATGACCAGTATGTGAAAACAGGTATCTTCAAACTAGCCAATTCTCTCTCTCTCTCTCTCTCCCCTTTTTTTTTTTTGATGAGACAGAGTTTCGCTCTTGTCTCCCAGGCTGGAGTGCAGTGGCACTGTCTCGGCTCACTGCAACCTCCGCCTCCTGGGTTCAAGCAATTCTCCTGGCTCAGCCTCCCGAGTAGCTGGGAATACAGGCACCCGCCACCACACCCGGCTAATTTTTTGTATTTTTAGTAGAGATGGGATTTCACCATGTTGGCCAGGCTGGTCTTGAACTCCTGACCTCAGGTGCTCCACCTACCTCAGCCTCCCAAAGTGCTGGGATTACAGGTGTGAGCCACCACGCCTGGCCCAAACTAGCCAATTCTCAAGGACCAGAGGAAATCCAAGAGCAGAAGGAAAGACCCAGGAATCAAGAGGAAAGGACTTGTGGTGTGCTCGATGGCCATGGGCTATTATCTCACCCTCTATTATTTTTTAGATTTCAAAGTTAAAATATTTTAGAGGGTACTTTTCCATTTATTATAAAATTATATTTCCAGAAAAAAGTAGTATTTGCTTTACAGAAGTTTATTAACCAGTTTTGTTTGAGCTGATCTGTTCAAATAGTGAAGGTAACTCTTACTGCTTTTGAGTTTAATCATCTCAGAAGGGACATGTTTAGAGGTTTATTACTGACATCAGATAGCATGATTTATGAATATATTTACTTGTCTATTGTGAGAGTACAGCTAGTTGGTGATATTTAACATTTATTGAGTTTTACTGTGTGCTAGACATCGATTTAAGAACTTTACAAGTGTTATCTCGTTTACATCTCACAATAATCTTATAGGCGTTATAATTTTTCTGATGAGGAAGAGGAGGTCAAGAGAAGTTAATTTGCCCAAGGTTACTCAGCTAATAAGTGTTAAAGCTTGCATAGAGGTCTAGAAAGTACATTCATAGGAATAGATCATCTCAAAAGGAAACATACCCTAAGTCAGAAGGGAAGCATCTATATCTTCAGCCATTTTCATAGTCAAATATTAAGTCTTTTTCTTTAAATTTTTTTTCTGTTTTCACTGGTTATAGTATTTAATCTGCCTTTAACTTTTTCTGGTTTTGCTTTTACATGGAAGTTGTATGCTTTTAGCAATGTTTTTATTTTCAATAAACTATACATATTTATATATTTGAGGGATTCTCTACTTTTACATTTTTAATTATTTTATTTTTTAAAAAATTAAGAAATACTTTTCATAAGTAATTTTAAAGTACGTAAGTCTCTAGATAATTTTTGCATATGTATACACCCCTATAGCCACCACCTAGATTAAGATACAGAAAATTTTTAGCACCCTACAAGGCTCCCTCCCTGTCAGTACCCTTACCATCACTTAGACCCTCAGCCTGTGTAACCACTTTCCTGACTTCTGTTTCCGTTTGTGACTTTTACCTGTTTGAGGACTTCCTATAAATGCAATTGAATGCTGTGCACTCTTGTTTTGAATACTTTCACTCAGCCTTTTGTCTATTAAACATCCAGGTAGTTACATATCAGTACTTTGTTCTTTTTTTAATGCTGTGTAGTAGTCCAGCCTGTGTATATACCACAGCTTATCCATTTCTACTATTCATGGCTATTTGGTGTTTTCAGCTTTTGGCTACCACAAATCAAGCTGCTGTGAACATTGTTGTACATGTCTTTTAGTAGACATAAGCACTCATTTCTGTTAGGTGTATACCTGGGAGTGAAATTGTTATGTCATAGAATATGTGCATGTTTAGCTTTGGTAGGTGCTACCTCTGGCAATAAATTTTCCAAATTTATTTTGTATACTGATAACCTATGATTTACTAGAATATTCTCATTTCTTTTAATAGTGTTTTAAAAAACATTTGGGAAGGGGATCTAATTAGAGAAATAGAACTTAGATTGTTATACCAATCTATAGGTAGTGCTATGTAGAAAACTTTGTTTTTTTTTTTTACTTATTACTTTGTTAACACCAGATTTCTATCCTGTACATAGACTAATACTAGACTCTGTAAGATAAAATAATGAAATACAGCCCTGCTTAAAGAAACTTACGGTTTAGTCAGAAAGACAGGAGGATGAAAGATAAGCAATATAAGGCAGTGTGTCAGTGGCGTATGATTCATATAGACCATATGTGCTCTGGGGTGGGGAAGAGTAGTCACTAGACTGGAATGATTAGATTGGGAAAGGCTTCATGGAAAAAGGAAACTTTCATATGAGCCTTGGTGAGTGGGTAGAATTGGATTGGAAGGAATGGTTCATCATGAACAATGTTATTGAAAGGTAAGAAGAGCTTACTGGGTAACTAAATTGGCCTGGCTGAAATGAACGATTTGAGTTGGGGGTGATGGGACAATAGTTGGAAAAGTAGGTTATGGTCAAGCTTTGGAAAACTTTAAATGCCAGGTTAAGATTTTGTTTGGTTGGTTGGTTTTGTTTTGTTTTTGAGGGCCCAAAGCATCAGAATTGTACAAACTATTTTCTTTCCTATTCCGTTTTCCCTTGAGAACATGAACTGACAAGGAACAAGGTGAAGGAGTTTGATTGGACTTTAGGGATAATATAACACCCTTAAAAGAAGTGTTAAAATTGAAGGAGGGATTTTACAAATGGCAAGTAGCATAAAAAATGGGAATTCTAAAGAAATAGTATAGACGATTTTTGACTGGGGAAACTTAAACACTAATTACTTTCAGAAAGAATTTGAGGTGATTTTCTTTAGTGAGGGTGATAGTGGTAAAGCCCTTCTATGAAGTATGTGATGAATTAAACTACTTCTGAGCACCCTTTCTTCTCTTAAAATCTTATGGTAAGCGTTTTTGAAGAATCATGTTTCAAGAACTTTTTTTCTTCCACATTAGCATCTTCAGGTAATAAGAAACAGATACCTAATGAAGCTCCTGCTAGAAGTGAAAGAGACACATCAGACCTAGAACAAAATTGGTCATTGCAAGATCATTATAGAATGTATTCACCCATAATATACCAAGCCCTCTGTGAGCATGTGCAGACTCAGATGTCACTGATGAATGACTTGACTTTAAAGAACATCCCTAATGGAATTCCTGCTGTACCATGCCATGCTGTGTCTCATTCTGGTTAGTATGAATACTGTTTAAAAGTCATGAATGTAAGTTCTAATTAAATTGCTTGGTTATTGTATAAAAAGTAGGATATGTGATTAATTTTTTCTCCCCTCTTACTTATAGAATCTCAGGCAACTCCTCATTCTAGTTATGGCTTATGTACCTCCACCCTAGTCTGGTCACCTCAGCGGCCACCCTGCCCTCCAAAGCTTCATTCTGTGCGTACAGTTTGTATACTACATAGGTAACTATTTGCTTATAGCAGTCATTTAGGAAGGACTGTTGAATTTATTGATTGTAACTTAATGCACTAGGATTTAAAGACCAGTTGTTTATTTTTTACTATTTTATAGTTTTACCTATTTATTAATGACAATAATGAAGGAAAAAGAGGGGGAAGAGATCAGTAGGGGGAAAGCAAAATCAACCATACTGACCACCCAAGTACAACTGCTATTAACACGCTGATAGAGTTCTTTCCAGTCGTTTAATCCTCTGTACAGGTTTTAGTTTCTGGTTTGTATTTGTTAAGTTTGGTTTCCTTTTAAAATAAAGTTATAAATAAACTTGAGTTTTATATACTGATTCTTTTGCTTAATACTTTATTTAAAAGATGTTTATTAATATACACCCTTTGTGAATTTTTAATAACTTGTTACTACTGTATTTTGTGGATATATCATAGTCTGTGTAACTACTATATGGTTAGGAGTGCAACCATATATTTGAGTTTGTTATAATTAATATTATGTTATTATTAATAAGCAAGTTTCTAATATTAGAAACTTACTAATATTTTTTAGCTTAAAAGTAAGTTGGATTTTTCCTCAGTACAATAAAGATTCTTGGTTTTTGAAGCTTAGTTTATGTAGTGCTGTAATCCCTGTAATATGGGAGCATTACAAGGCCATGACTAAAATAGACTGTTTACAAATACCACAGTTGGTTTAAAAGCATCAAAAATTAGTCCACTTTGGGAAATTACATCATAAGAAAATAAGTTCAAACTTACAAAAAGCTTTTGCACAAGCATGTTTACAGAAATATTTCAGCAGTGAAAAACTGGCTGTTACTTAAATGTAGTGACCATATAGGAGTATGGTTGCATAGACTATGGTATATCCGCAAAATATAGTAGTAATTATTTATTAATATATTCACAAAGCGAATATATTAATAAATGTTTTAACAAATATATTTTATATATTTGAGTTTGTTATAATTAATACCTGTAAGTGACTGCTCATACTTCTGAAGACTTGTTTTTCTCTTTCTTTAGGAAGTTGAAACTGTTGGTGACAGTCAGTTTGCATCACAAGGTAAAACAGTTTCTGCAACCTGTACTGATGTTCTACGGAATTCATTTAACACCAGCCCTGGAGTTCCACTTAGCCTGCCCAAAACTAAGGTATCAGCTATTCCAACATTGCAGCAACTGCACCTTGTTAATGGGATTCTCCCACAACAAGGAGTTCATAAGGAAACAGACCTACTCAAGTGTTTTCAAACATATATGTCTCTTTTTCGATCTCATGGAAAAGAAACACATCTGGACGGTCAGACACACCGAAGCCCTACTCGATCACAACCAGCTTTCTTGGCCACTAATGAAGAAAACTGTGCCAGAGAGCAAATTAGAGAGGCCACAAGTGAAAGAAAGGATTTAAACCTACGGGTGCGAGATACAAAAACAGTCAAGGATGTACAGAAGGCAAAAAATGTGAATGAGATAGCTGAAAAAGTTAGAATTATAAAATATTTGTTGGGAGAGCTCAAGGCCCTGGTAGCAGAAAAAGGTAGATGAGACTTATAATTTTCTGTAGTATGGTGTTATACTAAATACCAGTGTCACATTATTTAGCTATCATTTAATGGAGTTTGTGGTATTTTCCATAGAACTATGTTTTGAGCTAATAAGAAAATCAGTTCTGTCTTATTGTATTCTTATTTTTTAGGTTTTGATATTTTTTTTCCTGTGGATTTAAAATGTTAGAGAATATCAAACATTCAGTCTTTTACTTGCAAGTGTGTATTTATTCTTTTTGATAATAGAGCTTGAAAAGATTCAACCAAAGAGAATCTGTGCAGATAAAAATTTTAATTAGATTAGAGAACCCCTGAAGATGATTAACTCCCTGAGTAGACTGATTATTTTTCCTGTTTTAAAAAGATGCAAAGAATGCCTGTCTGTCATTTTTTTAATAGCCAACTGTTAGGTTGTTTAACAAATCTCACTTTGAGAAGTAACCCAAACTTTCTTATGCCCTTTTCAGTTTATTTTTAGAAATTTTTTTCCTAAATCAAGAAAAATGTCTTTGAGCCAGATAATATTCATTTGTTTTTATTCTGTATATGTATTCTATTATAATGGCTTTTACTTAGAATGATTTATAGATTTCTCATCTTGGAAAACACAGTAAGTGATTATGGAAGCATTGATTGAATACCTAACATTTGCAGACTGACCAAAAAAAGAAAAATCTTAAAATGCTATATGAATGTAGCACCATTAAACTAAAGACATAGTGTATTAAAATTGCTGTGTTTTCAAACCTTCAACTTACTACCATTTTCACAATCAGATACATAATCGTGATAATAATAATAATACCATTGGCTATCATTTATTGAACACTTACCATGTGCTCAGCACTGTGCTAAGTGTTTTATATGCATTATCTCATTTAATCCTCCCAGCAACCCTATGTGGTACTATTACCAATACCATTTGACTGATGAGGAAACTGAGACCTGGAGAAACAGTATCTGATTTAATCTTCTCAACAACCCTGTGAAGTACTGTTTTTATCTCCATTTAACCATGAAGAAACCCAGGTTTCAAGAGTTAAATATTGAGATGTTGGCCAAAGGATACGAACTTTCAATTAGGTAGGAGGAATAAGTTAAAGAGATCTACTATATAACATTATAACTATAGTTAATAACAATATTGTATTCTTAAAAATTGCTGAGAGTAGATTTTAAGTGTTTTTGTTATAAAAATGATAAATATGTGAGGTAATACATATGTTAATTAGCTCCATTTAACCATCCCAATGTGTAGATATTTCAGAACCAATATATTGTACATAATAAATATATAAATTTTTTCTTTGTCAATTTAAATGGATAAATTTTTACAAAAAGATGAATTTGTTTCAAAAAAATAAATTAAATACTTGGACCAAGGTTATATCTCCGGAAAGTGGTGGAGTCCTGGTCCCAACCTCCAAAGCCTGTGAGTGAAACTGCTCTACAAAAGATTGGTAGAAGGCCAGGCACAGTGGCTCATGCCTGTAATCCCAGGATTTGGAGAGATCAAGACAGGAGGATCACCTGAGGTTAGGAGTTTAAGACCAGCCTGGCCAACATGGTGAAACCCCAACTCTACAAAAATACAAAAGTTAGCTGGGCATGATGGCAGGTGCCTGTAATCCCAGCTACTCGGGAGGCTGAGGCAGGAGAATCACTTGAACCCGGGAGGCAGAGGTTGCAGTGAGCCGAGATCACCCCGCTGCATAGCCTGGGTGACAGAGTGAGACTCCGTCTCAAAAAAAAAAAAAAAAAGAAGATTGGTAGAAGAAAACTGCTTGATAATTGGACACAGTTGTTTATTATGTGTATGTCCTTTTCATCAGGATGTTAAAATATCTGTGAAACTGAATGCCTTTTTGTAACTTAGAAAATACTTTCAAGCTCTTTAGGTATCAGATACTTAATAAATAATTTTAAATATTTTCAGCCCATAGTAAATATGAATGGGAATGAAGGGAAAAAGATAAAAGGCAAAAGAACGAATACCTACCTTCTATGCCTGTGTCTGCAACCTCCGAAAACATCCACTCTCCACAATTAGTAACAACCTTTTGATGTCACATCAAATGAGATGTGGCTGCTTGTGTTCAATCGACTTTAGAAAATTAAATAATGAAACTATCCTAGCAGACCCTCAGTCAATATTTTGCCAAATTAATCCCCTAATGTAAATTGTTTGCTTATGCCAGGATCAAAGGTTGTATTATAAATGTTAATACTATAACAAATTATAGGATACCCTATAGCAATCATAGGTATCCACTGTGGTCCTCGGTAAGTATGGACTAAGAGATTTGTGTAAGCCACATTCCTACTTGACTTCTTGAACTGAAAAAAAAAAAAAAAAAAACACTTGTGATAATCCTGTGATTTAAGATTAATCTTTAGTTTACTGAACTTAATTTCTTTAGAATTTTTCTGAGGAAGGAAATACCACCAGGATGAAAGAGAAAAGTGGAGCCTGTATAATAAATTTATAAATAATTGAGTTGAATTTATAACAAGTATGTACATATCTATAAAGATTTTCTTTTTTAGTAATACATACTAATAATCTTGTCCAAAAATAATTTATAGTATTGATTTTACTGATTTCTTTTGCCTTTTATAGAGGATTCAGAAATTCAGAGGTTGGTTACAGAAATGGAGGCATGTATATCTGAACTTCCAGCAGTAGGTGGAAACACAGATATTCAAGTTGAGATAGCACTGGCCACGCAACCATTAAGAAGTGAGAATGCTCAGTTACGAAGGTAAGAATTGCTCTTTGAATATTTTTGCCTGTGTGTAGAGATGCCTCCTGGCCAGAACAAAGGTGCCAAATGACATATCTAGGATTTTGTAAGGAAAATTGATTCTTTGTCTTACTGAATTTCTACTTTTTCTTCCTCATTTTTCAGAGATTTCCAGCATTCTCTAACTCTTCCTTTACTTCTGTCCACTTGTACGTATTTTCTCCCACTTTTACCTGTGTTGTCACTTGGTAGTGTGTAGGCAGGAAAATGAAGTACCTCTGTATATTTATCAGACTAGTCTAAGTTATGCTGCAGGAACAAACTTCTAAATTTCATTTGCATAGCACAGCAAGTTTATTTCCCCCTCACGCCAAGACTAACATGGGTCATTGGTGGCTCTTTCATCCTATGACTCAGGATCCAGACTCCCTCCATTTTATGAAGCCACTGTCTCAGTATGTGTTGTCCAGGAAAAAGAGAATGTGGATATGGTAATGGGGAAGTCTCACATGCCCCAACCCAGAAGTGACCATTTCACTCCCACTTATATTTTATAGGCTGAAACAAGGCACGTGGCCCTGCCTAATAGAAAGGTCTGGGACGTTGTATTAAAAACAGACTGTTTTTCTTCTGCTCTCACACCACAACAATCGACACAGAATACTTCTATGACCAAATGTGTGGGGATTTCTCCCCCACCAACAAGCAAGCAATCAGTTCTGCAACAGATACCAGTTGGGTGTCCTCCAGTTCAATTCCAACACTATTTACCTGGAAATGATATCAGATCCCACAGGTTGAGGGCTCAGTCCCACAAGACTAAGCTCTATTTCTAATGCCGATCACAAGCCCCAGGTTATTTTACCTGTGTTTCTGACCGACTGGCTATAAGTCGAAGTTCCCTTGATCTCCTTCCTTGGGTTCAGTTAATTTGCTAGAGCAGCTCACAGAACTCATGGAAACACTTAGTTTACCACTTTATTATAAAGGATACAGATGAAGAGATGCAAAGGGCAAGATACTGGAGAAAGGGCGTGGAGCATCTATGACCCCTGTGGGTGCACCACCCTCCAGGAACCTCCATATGTTTATCTGGAAGCTCTGCATACCCTGTCCTCTTTGGCCTTTTATGGAAGCTTCATTGGATAGGCATGGTTGACTCATGGACAACTGTCAAGAAATGTGATTGGACAAAAAGGGTATGATCTAATACTAATAGACAGAGTAGGGAAACCCAAGAAGTTCTGTCTGTTCAAATTCTTTCTGGACTCTCTGTGCAGCATTCCTTCCTCCTCAGTATGAGGCACGACCCCTTCAGAGATGGGGTTCTTATGACCTACAAACAGACAAGGTAGGTCGGAGAATTTCCTTATGGACAGTTGTAAGAAAGGTGGGAGAAGATTATATTTTTAGTTTCTATGGCCTATCATGGGGAGGAAAAAGGAGCAGGTGAAAGGAGGGCAAGAGAAGGTTAGAGAAAGAAATTCTGTTTTCTGAGGCCTGCTTCTAAGACCTAAAGTACCTGAATATTTACAGACGACTGTCTTTCACCTTTATCACTCTGGAAGCTGCTTCAGGAACCAGGGACGAAAGGCCAAATACTTAAATAAAAGGGATGTTTTTGGTTTTGACTGCTTAAGAAATAACAAGGGCTGTGGGAGTTGACACCCAGGAACTGTGAATGAAAACATATATATATTCTGTGTATGTGTGTGTGTATATATATATGATGTGTGTGTGTGTGTATGTTTGTATATATATGCCGTAACAGACATACACACATCACACACATTTATATACAATACGTATATATAGAAATATATCAAATAATGTCACAGATACATAATTTTTGCATACTTCTATACACCCAGGAAGGAAAGGAGAACCTTAGTAAGCACTAATGTAGCCCCACCACACTCAGACATAGAAAAAAAATTATTTAAATTCTTTGATATTTTTTCTTTTGGTCATCTTAACTTGTTGGCATTACATTCTTAATTTGTTTAGGAAAGATTTAGACCAGGAATCTAATCTTGAAATATAAAAGAAATCACCCACGTATTATGAATAATATCTTAACTTGGAATGTTTCAGTGATGACCATCAAGGCCAACACTCCAGTGTCTGTTTATTAATATACTTTGCAAAATATTGGCGTACATATCAGGTGCTTCTGCAGCACTGCAGTGCAAATGTGCCCTGAGTGTTATAGTTGCATAAGCTATAGACATTGTATAAGATAGGACCTGCAAGGATCTGTACAAACTTTTAAAGAAACTGGAAAGCAATTAAAGAGTTGGAGCATAGCTAAAATATACACATCTGGAGCCTATAGAGGCATGATAGCTGGTGAGATGCACTTCATTTAGGATTCTTTGTTTAGAAGTCCTTATCCTGTAGCTACTATGATATAAGATGGGATTGCTGGGTTTAAAATCCAGTATCATCTTTAGTCTCGACCTAAGGAATTCCTATACCAGCATTAATTTTTTAAGACCAAAAATGAGTGAATAATAAAATAATGAACAGCCAATACTGCTAACATTTATTGAATGTTTTTTATATGCCAGACTATTGCCCTTTATGTGTGTCATCTCTTTATATCTTCACAACAGCTCTATGAAGTAGGTGCTATGTTACTCTTATTTATAGATGAGGAAATCAAGGCACACATGAGTTTATGTAAGTTGCCCAAGGTTATATATCTAAGAAGTTACAGAGTCAAGACTTGAACCCAGTCAATTTGATTTCAGAGTACAACGATCTTAACTTGCAGACTTCTATAGTGTCTCTGTTAGGAAGTAGAGATTTAATTATACCTCACTATTTAGGTGTATTTTGTGGAACATAGAATATATTGTAAGCCATTCAAAATAAACAAGCATATTATTTGAAGGAATGATAGTCAAATAATTGGTTTCTTAAATAAGCATACCAAAACTTATTCTGAGAATATTATCTATTTTAACATTGTCACCATGGAAAATATTAGTGGTTCTTATTTATTTCTGTTCCTTAGAACATTTTAAAATTGCCTTAGGAGCTGATTTGTAAGCCATTCAAGAAAATGAGGTTTACTGTTTTATGAGCCACCACTTGTTTCTAGTTTTTTTTAAGGAAGGTATTTGTTTGATGTCTGACCTAATTCAGTTGGCACCAGAGCTATTTGGCTGTCTGTCCTTACAGGACAAAGATTATATAGCATGCTGTTGCCACTTTTGTTTACTTGACCTTCTAAAAGGTGAAATAACTAAAAAATGAAGAATTTGTTAGATACGTTCTTTTTAAGCAGAAAGAGGTTTCCGGGAGTAGTGTAGGAATTTTTGTGTCACTTTGGTAATCTATTTGGAAAGAATTATCCATAATCTTCATTACAAATAAAAATTGGAATACATAGGTTTATTCAAAAGTGTTTCTCATCATTTTCAATTAAAAAAATTTTTTTTCTGTTTAGATATTTGGAAACTACGTGTTTCTTTTTAGCCTAGAAAAAGTGATCTTTCAGGACTTTCTTGGAGTTTGTTGCCATCTTGTGGCTTAAAAAATAGCTCAATGCATCGTTTCTATGACATTTTGGCATTTTTGGCATTTAATCTAGACAGTTTTTAATGTGTCTTCTCACACAGTTGTTCAGCATTTAGCTTTCCTGGTCCCCACCCACTAAATGTCTGTAGTGCACTCATTAATTTTCACCACCAGAAGGCCTGGCACATTCCCAAATTTTCTGGATGGGAGTTTGGCAGGTATTACCTCCAGTTAAGAGCCATTGAGCTAGAGAGTGCCAAGAATTCATGACCACCTCCTAATTTTAGACTCAACTATGAGACCATTATGTATCCACACAGAACATAAAAATGAAACGGGAGAATGGAGGGGTGAGGATGACGATTCTGTCTGAGTCAAGGATGATGTTCAGGTTCTGTCTATAATTTAACAAATGGTAACATAATTCTTCCAGATGGGAGCTGCTAGAGGAAGAATAGATTTGTTTATTGCACGTTGTTAATAGTTTTTTGAGTTAGGCAAGATAATAGGAGAGCCTGTGAGTTAAGGTTTAGACCTGCTGAGTTAGATCATCTGGAGATAAGTATGATATAAGTCTGGAGTACAGGAACAAGTTGCAAGATAGAAATTAGACTCGGGAGTCATTCTCTGAACATGTTTTTATTGAGTTTTTTGTATAGACCTGGCACTGTTGTAGACACTGGAGACAATGTGATTGAAAGTAAGTGATTTGTTATCAGCATGTAAGTAAGCGGTATATTCACCAGGAAGGTTGAGTGTGTGAACACAGTGAAAGGTAAATTGCTGGGGAGTAACAACTTTTTAAGGAAAGAACAGAAGATTAAAATGAGTGGAGTGACATCACAAAAGTCACAGGAAGAAAACAATTTATAGGAGAGATTTTGCACAGCATTAAAATAAACTGACAACATGAACAAAGATAGGTCGAGAATAAGTATTACAAGACAAATTACTCAAAGAAGCTTCAGAAAAACGTAAAACAGTGTTCTATAGTCTCAAGGAAATTAAAGATAATAGGATCTCATAGGAAGAAAGAGTGAGATTGAGACAAAGTGCTCAAAGAAGAAAAAGTGAAAAGAAGAAAAGTGAGTTAAGTGAACTCAGAAAAATAAAAGAAAAAAACATTTCAAAAATGAAAGCCCCATTAGAAACAAATATAAATAATTAATAAACAAACAGACAAAGTCAAGGATATTGTAGTCCTCTAAAACTTAAGTATTATGAAACCTGAAGTCTTTTTTGTTTTTTTTTTTGAGTTTTAGGTTTTTTCACCCCCAAGTCTTTCCATTTTAATTTCTACTAAATTCATAGTTCAGTGTCTCCTACTGGCCTTAGCTGCTTCTTCTTCCTAAACCATTTTTAAAATTTTTGTTTATTTTTATTATGGTAAATATATATATATGATATTTATCTTTTTAACCATTTGCAAGTGTACATTTCAGTGGCAATAAATAAATTCACAGTGTTCTGTCACCTTCACCACTTTCTGTAGCAAAACTTTCTCATCTCTAACATGAATTCTGTCCCCATTAAACAGTAACCTTTGTCTTCTCCCTTTTCTTACCTCCTGGTAAGTTCTTGCTTTTGTTGTTTCTGTCTCTGAATTTGAGAAGGCTGAAATTTTGTCTCTTTAGAGTTTGCAGCTGTATTTCTAGTACTAGAATTGTGCCTAACATTCACTTTAATAAATATTTGTTAAATTGACTGAATTAATGCATGGTAGATAAGCTTGAGGGAATCTCACAAGGCAAAACAGAAAAAGAGTGATGTAAAAATTATTATGAAGAAGGTAATAAATATGGAACAGAAACAAAATAGATACAAAGTTGGTGTTCCTGAAAAAAGAGAACAGAACAAATGAATTAAAGACAATATTAAGAGATATATAAATAAAAGGAAAATTTTCTGATTGTACCACTTAGTCTGGGAGACAGAGCAAAACCCTATCTCTAAGAGAAAAAAAAAAGATCTATGTCAGCAGATGAATAGGACATACAAGATCTTAGAAAAATGATGCAAAACAATCAACACCAACATGTGTGCTGGTAAAGTTACTACACCCTAAGGATGAAAAAAGTTAATTTTTGGAGACACTCAAAAGAAATAGAAAATTATGTATGAAGAGAAAAATTTTAGGCTATCTCTATCCTTTTCACAGTGATTTTTGTTGCCAAAGGATTATAGAATATCATTTGCAAAGTTCTGAGGGAAAGAAAGTATGCCCCGAGAATCTCTAATGTGGTCTAGCTGTCCTTTTAGTATAAAGGCAACAGTCATATTCTCAAGTATGCAAGAATTTAGGAAGTTTAACACCCTTGGACTCCTTTAAAAAACAAAACAAAAACTTGAATGGCAAAGTCCGGTCAACCAAAAGATGAATTCAAAAAGAATAGACAGAGGTGAACATTGAATCTATATGTAAAACTAAGACAACTGTGGAAATTATGGTTATAAATCAGAAAGTGTTAATAATCTTAACAATGTGAATTCCAAACTCTACATTTTTCATATCCTATTTTCTAAATTTTAGATTATTTAGGAATAGTATTTCTTGAAGTAAAGAAATATTTGCCTAAAGTTAATCAATTTTGGTTTCACTTGTTATTTTCTTTCCATTAAAGTCATGTAATCCTAAATTCAATACATAATATTTGTAGTATCATCCTATTTTTTAAAATTCTTCCTAGGTATTTGTTTTTTGTCTCTGTATGTGCTGGAGGATGTGTGACTGTTATCCAGCTGATAATGATTATTTCTGTTTAACGTTGTGCTAGAGGTTCTAGCAAGTGCAGTAAGGCAAGAAGAAGAAACAAAAGGCAGCCACATTAGAAAGGAAATAAGTAAAATGTCTGGTTCACAGGTGACATGATAATCCTTGTAGAAAATCCTATGGAAGCTACAGAAAAGCTACGAGAATTAATAAGAAAGGTTAGTTAGCAAGGTTGCAGGATACAACATCAATTGTATTTTTATGTACCAGCAATGAACAATTTGAAATGAAATTTTAAATCAGTACTGCTCAGAGCAGCATCAAATAAATAGGAACAATTTAGGGATAAATTTGAAAAATATATAAGACCCATACACTGAAAACTACAAAATATTGCTGAGAGAAGATCAGTATAGGTGAGAGATAAACCAGATCCATAAATTTAAGACTTAAGATGTCACTCCTCCCAAGATTGATGTATAGATTTTATGTAATTAAAGTAAAAACCCAAGCATGCTTTTTAAATGTTTAATAGAAGCTGATTCTAAAATTTACATGGGAATTCAAAGAATCTAAAATACTTTGCCAAGACAGTATTGAGAAAGGAGAACCAAGTTGGTACTATCCAATTTCAAAACATAGGAATAGTATTCTAAGATATGTGGTGTAAGGATAGACAAATAGATCATTGAAACAGAATAAAGTCTAGAAACAAATTCACACATAGAGATCACGCTTGCAAAATTGCAAAAAAAAAAAAAAAATCAGAAAAATTCAATGGCGAAAGAATACTCTTTTCAATAAATAGTGCTGAAAGAATGGGAGAGTCATATTTTCGAAAAATGAACCTCAACCTTTACCTCATACGGTACACAAAAATTGACTTGAAAAATGAATCACAGATTTTAATTTATAAACTAAAACTACAAAACTTGTTAAAGGAAATATAGGAGAAAATTTTAGGGATTTTAGATTGGGAAAGATTTTAAAAATACAACACAAAAAATATAAACTAGAAAAAAATGATTAAAGTTGACTTGATCAAAATTTAAAACTTTTGTTTGAAGAACAAAAAACCTGTTATTGAAAATGCTTGTTTGAAGAACAAAAAACACCTGTTATTAAAAATAACAGGTTAAAATGTTAAAATGAAGAAGCAACCAACAGACTGAGAGGAAATATTTGCAAAACATGTATTTGATAAAGGACGTGTATCTAGAATGCATAAAAAATTTAAGACAGTATAAATTTTTAAATATCAAGTTTAAAAATGGGCAAAATATTTGAACAGACACTTCACCAAGTAAGATAAGTGGAGAATATCAAATAAGAACATGGAAAGATGCTTATCATCAGTAATGATTAGGAAAGTGAAAATTAAAACCATGATGAAATACCACTGCATACCCATTAGAATGGCTAAAATTCAAAATTAATTAATAAATGTTAGGAGGTGAAGGAATGGGAACTTTCACAATTAGCTGGTGGAGATGTAAAATAATTTGGACCCTTTGGACAATACTTTGGCAGTTTCTTAGAAATTATACATATACCTGACATGTGATCCAACCAGTCCACTCCTAGGTATTATGTAAGAGAAGTCAAAGTGTATGTCCACACAAAAATTTGTTGATAAGTGTTCATAGGAAACAACTCAAATGTCTATCAATAGGTGAATAGTTAAACAAATAGTGGTGTAGCCATACAGTAGAATGCTGCTCAACAATAAGAAGGTAGGAAGTATTGATACATGCATCAGCTGGATGAATCCCAAAATTGTTATGTTGAGTGAAAGAGCCAGGCTAAAAGAGTATATATTCCATGATTCCATTCATATATAGTTCTAGAATATGCAAACTAATCTATAAATAAGTATTGTCTGGGAAGAAAGGGTTATGAAAAGGGCCATGAGGAAACTTTTGGGGATGATGAATATCTTTTTAAAAAAATATTTATTTTAGGTTTGGGAGTACATGTGAAGGTTTGTTACATAGGTAAACTTGTGTCACAGGAGGTTTGTTGTACATATTATTACATCACCCAGGTATTAAGCCCAGTACCCAATAGTTATCTTTTCTGCTTCTCTCCCCTCCTCCCACCTTTCCCTCCCCTCCTTCCAACCAGACCCCAGTATCTGTTGTTTCCTTCTTTGTGTTATAAGTTCTTACCATTTAGCTCCCACTTATAAGTGAGAACGAGGTATTTGCTTTTGTTTCTACATTAGTTTGCTAATGATGATAGCCTCTAGTTCCATTCATGTTCTTGAAAAATAAACATGATCTCATTGTTTTTTATGGCTGCTGATGAACATCTTAATTGTAATGGTGGTTATACCATATCATATGGCAAAACATAAAATATACACTTTAAAAGTATGCAGTTTATCGTATATCAGTTTTATCTCAAGCTATCTAAAAAAAATGAATGAATTGAATAAAATAAATATTTGCCTAAATAGCAGCAGTTTTTCTTTACCTTTTTAAAATCCAGTATACTTAAATTTAGTACATAATATTTTAAAATAGCATGTGTATCATCAATTTTTAAAATATCCTTTTTTCTATTTTTATCCATGTATCATTTTAAGTAGAATAATTATTTTTAAGCCTATCCCTAAAAGCAGGGAATGAGAGGAATGAAAGTAGCTAGTTATACAGTTAGGTTGGAGGGATTTTCTTTTTTAATATGGGAAGAGTTTTAATATGTTTCTTGGCTCAGGCACATGAAGTGGTAAAGAGGGAGAAGCTGCAGATAATAGACAATAAAAGGAGCGGGATAGGAGCAGAGTCCTTGGTGGTCTAGGAGGAGAATGGGATCTAGGGCATGGATGAGGCTACTCACCCAGACTAGTTGGAAAAAATTAGTGTTAGTACACATATGGATATGCCCTGGGACCAAAGGATGACAGTGTTTGTTCCCAAACCACAATTTTTTAGGGAAAAAAGGAAAGTATACAATTGAGAAGAGGAGGGTAGGAATGAGAGGCTTGTGGTGAATTATTAGAAGTTTAGATTGGTTACATTTGGGAAGAGAAGAATCTGAACAGGGACACAGAAAAAGATTATCAAGGAAAGCTTCTGTTGTAAAGGGGAAACCTTTGAAGGAAATCAGAATTTTATTAAAACAAAAACGAGTTCATATTATACTGTTGTTCTGCAGCTTGCTGCTTTCACTTCATAATGTGTCTTGGAGATCTTTTCCTTTCGGTACAAATGGACCTCTTGTTCATTTTAATATCTGTGTGTTAGTATTTCATATATGAATGTACCATAATTTATGTAACATTTTAAGTTGTTTCCAACTTTTCACTATTATTAAATAATTGCTATTGTGAACAACCTTGTATATATCTACAAGGTGGGAGATGCTTTTGCTCATGTAAAACTGTTTCTGATGCTAGATAACCTAGAAGTAGAATAATTTTGTTAGAGACTATGAACATTTTACATTTTGTTAGGCATTTTCAAATTGCCATCCAGAATGGTTATACTGATATACTCACACAAATTGAGATACTTCATTTCCCTGTACGCTTATTAGAAAGTGTTATTTCCTTTTATTTTTGTCAATCCTATGGCCAAAAATATCTCCTTTGAAATTTGCAATTCTTCGTATTAGTGAAGATGAGCGTTTTTACTAGATGCTTTTAGTCCATTTCTCTTTCTTTCCTTTCTTTTTTTTTTCTTTTTTTTTTTTTCGGTGTATTTATTTATCTTATGGTCCTTTAACCAAAACTTTTGATGACTTGAGTAAATAATGGATTTTATTTGCTCCTGGTTGGGAAGAAATCACTTAGGGTTTCTGAAAGAGCAGTCTTTTTGTTTCTCTATCTGCTAAGAAATCAAGTTAGAAATTTCAGTTACTTAAAACCACTCATTAGAGTGTAATTGCTTTTTGGAGGAAAAAAGGAAGGTCTTGTTAAAAAGAGCTGTGTGGGTGTGTCTTTGGTTCCAGATTAAGTTTATAGAGAAGTCAAATCTATTTTTCTCTCCCGTATGTAATCTTGCTTCACAATCCTGTCAAAATAGATTTATGGACGGGAGACTATTAACAAGCTGCACTGCCACTAAAATGATATAAGAAGGGTGAGAGGAAGTTAGCAATTATTGAACCCCTTCTGCATACCAGGAGTATTGATGGTGGAATCTCATACCTCACAGCAGCCTTGGGAGGTTGGGAGTGCAAGTTTTCCACCCATAACAGAATCAGAAGCTTGGTAACTTGCCCAAGATTCCACACCCAAAAATGTCAGAACTGAAATTCCATCCCGGAAATCTTTGACTCCCACCCAAACTCATGATGTTTCTGTTATCGGCATTCTATTTCTTATGTGAACTGCTCATTCTAATCCTTTGTCACTTTTTACTTATTTGTAGGAGTTCTTTAAATATTATGGACCCTTTATCTATAATATATGTGCAGGTGTTTTCTTTCAGGCTTTTACTTCTACAACAAGTTTCAAATTTTGATGTGGTTAAATCTTTCGTTCTTTTCCTTGATGCTTGCTGGATATTGAATTTCACTTAGGAATGCCTTCCTCCCGTCAAGATTATGTGGATTTCCCCCTAAAACTTGAATAGTTGGGTTTTGTATGCATATTTTATCACTTTAATCAACTCAAAATTAATAAATGTGAATGATGCAAGGTAGGGTACTATCATTTGAGATTCAGTACCAAAAATAAATATTTTAAGGCAAAATATTTTTAGATAAGTAACTCAGGAAAGATAATAGAGGTAACTTTTTTCCCCTTAAGTGATAACTTCTTAGGAGTAAAGAAAACACTTTTGTATGTTTCTATTTGTGATGCAAATCCATATTGTGAAGTTCATTGTAACAAGGCAGACTTGTAGCCTGTTAATATTCTTGTTACTTAAGACCATTAACTTTTCCATCTAATAAAGAAATTATTAGAAGCATAAATTTGGGTTTCAGCATATGATAAACATCAGGCAGATAGATGTCTGATAGCAGTCAGTGCCTATAGATAATGACAAATCTTTTAAAAAGTAGATGATTAACTACAGTGATGAAGATACCCAGAAAGAAGATGAGAGACAGCAAGAGGAGACAGGAAAGGAAAGAAATAGAAAAAAAAACCCAAATCACTGAAAAGAGACAAAAATAGAGAAATTAAAGTTTTCCTCATGAGGGGAGGTTTTATGTTGTTTAGGCAACCTTAAAAATTATCTCAGGCCTTATAATAGTATTAGTTATTTCAGGCAACCTTAAAAATTATCTAGGCCTTATAAAAATAATAGTATTATTTTCCAATTAATTGTTAAGGAAAATCAATACATTTAGGCCTTTTTTTTTTTAGAAACAGATGTTTTCCAAGTTTGTACTTTTTAGGTTTGGGAAAGGCAACTATTTGATCCATTTTGTCTTACAATGTTTTCTCTTCAGTTTTGTTATTTATTTTCTTTTTTTAGTTTTTGTCATTTGTTTTGGGGATGAAATGGACTTCTGCCGTCTTAATGGGTTTATCTTTTAGCTTTTTTGATAGGCTGTGTAACATGTATACTATTAAATTGGTCTAGGATTCTTGCATTCATAGTTCTTCATTATTTCTTTAGGCAGTTGAGAATTTTGAACCAGCAACTCAGAGAACAAGAGACAACTCATAAGCTATCTGGTGCTGCAGATTGCAACCTTGAATGTAGGTATAAGAACTTTAAGGATTAATAAATTACTTGTCGCTTTGGAAATATTGATAAAGAATTGAGATTTCATAATTACTTTGAGAGGACAAATTTAAAATATTGCAGAAACATAGGAAAATAAAAAGATGCTATCACTTCCCAATAACATACACCTATTTTTAAAAACAACAACAAAAAAAACAGGAGTGTGTTTTCTTTTACATATCTTCTCTTCATATATAATTGTTTTATTTCACAAATACTTACTGAATACCTACTGTGTGCCAGGCACAAATAGAATTATACATGTACTTATTTAAAAATGAGATTACACTGTATATACTTTCCACAACTTCTGTTTATTTATTTAATACATAGTGGATATTTTTGTCTGTCAAAATATGTAATTATGCATCTTTCTCTTTAAGGTTTACTTGGGTATTCTGCTTATCCAGGTCTACCATAAGACGGTCCTCTGCTAATAGTACTTTTCCCTTTTTTCCCAGTGCAAACAACACTTCAGTGAAAATCTTTGTATATGTCTTTGTGCATACATGTTAGCTCTTTTTTTTGGTTTTGTTTTGGGGGTGGGGTGGGGCTTGAGATGGAGGCTCACTCTGTGGCCCGGGCTGGAGTGTAGTGGTGAGATCTTGGCTCACTGCAACCTCTGCCTCCCAGGTTCAAGTGATTCTCTTCCCTCAGCCTCTCAAGTAGCTGGGATTATAGGCAACTGCCACCATGCCTGCCTAATTTTTGTATTTTTATTAGAGACAGGGTTTCACCATGTTGGCCAGGCTGGTCTTGAACTCCTGACCTCAAGTGATCCACTCACCTTGCCCCCCGCAAAGTACTGGGATTACAGACATGAGCCACCACGCCTAGCCAGCATTTTGTAGTATAGATTTTTAGTAGAATTACTGAGCCAAAGGGTGTATACAGTTGCAGTTGTGACAGATATTACCTAATTGTCCTTAATGATCACAGAGTTTAATAAAGAAAGAAATTGTAGTAGTACCAGAAAAAAAGATGAGAATGTTTTTTGTGGGGGAGCTTTTCCTAAGCTTGACAAAGAAAGACTCAGATGCCACAGAGGAATAGATTGATAAAATATGTCCCCAGAAAAACTTTTTCAATTTCTATATAGCAACATTATAAATACATTCAAAAACGCATAAACAAAATGGGGAAACAATACATGGCATGACAAAGGCTTAATCTTCTTAATATGTAAAATCTTATAAATAAATAAGAAAAAAATATGATTACCCAACATAAAAGTGTTCAATTTCATCAGAATGATTCAGAAATTATCACTCTGGCTCCATTGTTAACCAAAGGTGAGGAGAGGGGAGAGGGTAGGAGAGAGGAGGCCTAGAGGACAAGTGCGGAGATCAGTAGTTGCCACTCTAAATAGCTTCTCTTCTTTATATTATCTGTTCATTTATCTTATTGTTGCTTTGAGATCATTACTATTTATAATTACTTGTTTATCAGCTCCGTGAGAACAGGGGCCGTGTCTGTGTTATTCATCTCTATATATTCCGACTCTAATACAATACCTCACACATAGTAAGTATTCACTGAGGATGTATTTGCTAAATAAATGGTGCCATATACTTTAAATGCCATAAAAATAGAACGTGATAGCTCTATGTGTTTGTATGCAACAGTCTTATGGGAATAAAAGGCAAAGTTAGAAACTGTATAGTGTCTGTGGGTGTGGGGTGTGTGTGTGTGTGTGCGTGTGTGTGGAGTGTGTGTAATACCATATGCAAAAGTGTTTTCCCTGAAAGATACCAAAATTAATAGTGATTTTCTCTGGGGACAGAGATGAGTGAGAGGGGAGATTCTTCATTGGGAATCATTTAGTATTATTGACATTTTGTGGTGGTTGAATTTTTTTAACTTTGTATATGTATTATTATTTCTTTTAAAAGGATTATGTATTTTTTCTTTTAAAAAGGTTAAAAATTAATTAATGCTTAAAATGTTAATTGGAAAAGAAAGGTATGAATTCTGCCAATTTTTAAAACTATATATAGTATTTATGTAGAACTGCTTAGAACTACTCATGGAATTAATTATTAAGCAAAATCAATACATTTCAGGCCCTTTTTTTTTTTTTAGAAACAGATGTTTTCCAAGTTTGTACTTTTTAGGTTTGGGAAACAACTATTTGATCCATTTTGTCTTACAGTGTTTTCTCTTCAGTCATTGAATATGTCACTGCAAAATCAGTTGGAGGAGTCACTAAGAGCCAGGAATTACTGCAGAGTAAAAATGAAGAGCTCTTTAAAGTGATTGAAAATCAGAGAGATGAAAACAAAAAATTTACTAGCATATTTAAAGAGAAAGATCAAACTATACTTGAAAATAAACAGCAATATGACATTGAGATAACAAGAATAAAAATTGGTACATATTTAGACAGTAGTTAGGGTCACATTTTTAAAAAGGAATAAGGAAACTGAAACTTTTGTTGTTTTAGAATTGGAGGAAGCCCTAGTCAATGTGGAAAACTCCCAGTTTAAGTTAGAAACTGCTGAAAAGGAAAACCAGATATTGGGGATAACATTACGTCAGCGTGATGCTGAGGTGACTCGACTAAGAGAATTAACCAGGTAAAATTGACTTCCTTTGAATAACCCATGACTTTTTTATTTTTAGATGTTTTTATAAACTTCAAAATAATGCCAGACCTATTATCTCTCCCATATCTTTTTCTCTTATTTTGCCAATGTTTTAGCTAATTTCTAATGATGTTTTCTTCTATTCCAATTAAATTAGTTTAGAAATTTCAAACCTGGCTAAATGATTTTTTTAAACCATGTGATTCTGGGGCAGGGTTCTCTGATGAGAAGCAACACGGTTAAGCCCCCTAGTTCTGAAGCTAGAGAGATCTGACTTGAATCCCACCTCTGCCATATATTAGCTGAGTAACTTTGAGCAAGTCATTTAACTTCTCTAAACCTCAGCCATAAAGTAGGGAAATGAATAGAGTTGTCGTGGGAAACTAAGAAATCATTCATGAATAGCACTTAGCATGGTAAGCCCTCATGCAATATGATCTTGGGTAAGTCAGTTAGCCTCTTTCAGCCTTATTTCATAAGTTAAATGAGGGGGTTGACCATAGCCCTTAAGATCACTTCATTTCCGAACAGTATTTTTCTAAAATAAAATTACCTCATTCAATTTTTCTATGATATTTACTCACAGAGTTCAGTTTTCTTTTGAGATATTTGTTAAGAATTGGATTTCAACTGCTTTTTAAAGTTCGAGGAGAGAAGTCAGTGATGTTAGGCCTGAAGATAAGCGTATCTGACCTTGTCTCTGAATGATCCTAGATGTTTCAGATATGAAATCATCTTGAATATAAAACAGTCTTCCTTGTGTTTTCAATGAACGGATCCATTTTGAATTTTAAACTTCTGCCCTCATTTTGAATGATAAACTTGCAGGGAAGCAGATGAAACAGTAATATATATGTAACATTTAATTTATTAATTTAGTTTTATAAATGTGTTTGAAATTAATAATCTGTTCATATGAAAGAAAATATTGCCCTTTTTCCACATTTTTTATTTCATAAGATATTTGCATTCAAATTTTTATTTAACAATGGGAAAAGCAAGACTTCTTATAATCATATGGAATTATAATTGATTAGGTTCTAGTCGGAGGTTCTGAATATTGGCTTATACCAGTCTTATTCAAAATAAAGTAATAGAATGTCTCTTATGAAAGGCTTTGTAAGGTATCCAAAGGAATGTGTCTCCTTTTTTCTGAGGAATAATTTTGAGGTGAGAACTTTGTTAGTGTCAAGTATTTATACTAAGAGAAACCAGTAACAAAAGGCCACATATGGTGTGATTCCATTTATACGAAATGTCCAGAATAAGCAAATTTATAGAGACACAAAGTAGATTAGTAGTTGCCAGAGTCTGGAGGAACCGAGGGGTGTCGAATGGGAAGTGACTGCTAATGGGTAGTTTCATTTAGGAGTGATGCAGATTTTGTGAAATTAGAGACAGTTCTCATCTCTGAATATACTAATAACCACCAGATTGTGCGCTTAAAAGGAATACATTTTGTGGTATGTAAATTATATCTGTTGGGTGCGGTGGCTCATGCCTGTAATCCCAGCACTTTGGGAGGCTGAGGTGGGTGGATCGCCTGAGCCCAGGAGTTCGAGACCAGCCTGGGCAACACAGCAAAACCCTGTCTCTACAAAAAATACAAAAATTAACTGAGCATGGCGGCACATGCCTGTAGTCCCAGCTACTGGAGAGGCAGAGGTGGGAGGATTGCTTGAACCCAGGAGGTTGAAGCTGTGGTGAGCCACTATCATGCCACTACATTCCAACCTGGGTGACAGAGTGAGACCCTGTCTCAAAAAAAAAAAAGTAAATAAATAAATAGATAAATAATATTTCAATACACTGTTATTTTGCAAAAGATATATATGCTATACAGTTTGTTTAGAAAAGAAAAGGAAGAAAAGAAAAAAATAGAGTCAACATGATCAACTGCCATGAGAGTTTGCTTAGGAGTTAGGGTGAGCATCTGTTTCATTCTAAGGGACAGTTCTTAGCCCCAGGCAGAAAACCTACGAAGCGGAGAAATATAGTCCTCTGAGAAGTTCTCTTTTCTTCTCACAATCTTTTTCTTCACACTCCTAAATTCAGCTTCTTTGTGGATATGATATTACAAGCTGATACCTTTTATTTAGAAAGTACTTCGATTTTTTACAAAGTTCTGTCTTTCCCATATCATTTTATTTGTCCTTACCTACTGGAGGGAAGATTTAAGTCTCTGCATTTTCATAAATGGGCAAACTGAGGCCACGCAAATTAAGTATTAGAAGAATGTTAATAACAGAGCTGGAACTAGAACTCACATCTCTTAATTTCTAGCCAGATGTTCCTCTTGCACATGGAGTGGCTTTAGCCATGGTAACAACGCCATGCCTAATTTAGCCTAAGTAAACCTTATCTATTTTTTACCTGGGAGGTAGATGGAGAAGTGGATGGATTCATTCGTTTACTCAAAAAACACTTACTGTGTATTATGTTCCAAATATATATGTGTGAAGCTTATATAACAGTAATTATTTTAGCTGCTCAATATCCACGTTGACAAGCTAAAAGCTTATTCCAGTGCATTACTGACATGTGTACAGGTATGTCTTTTTTAAGCAAATGCATTGCACATGTTGACGACACTGTTCAGCCTGTGCAATACATTTACTAAGAAAGTTGGTAACAAAGAACACGAGAACAATCTTTCAGAGTAAAAGTATAGCTTTTCTAGAAATTAGTAGAAATGGAAGCCCAGAGGAAAAAGGACTTACCTGACTTTCACAGCCAGTTAGTGTCTGAGCTCTGAGCTAGGACTATAGCCAGGATTTTGGATTTCCTCTTCCAGCTTTGCTTCCTGTTTCAGAGAGGACAGCTTTTCTCTGAATGAAGATGCCCTATTATCTGAGGGATTCTTCTACCTGAGTAGGAGGTACTTTGTACCTGCTAATTCTTTCAAATAACATGCAGTCTGCCCTTTGCATTGTGTATATTCAGGATGAAAAAAGTATACTTGGAGCCTTTTTTTTTTTTTATATTTATACTAACATAGAAGTATGGGGACTGAAAAAGCTTATTAATTCTTAAGGCTTACAGCCTACCTTCAGCAAAGGCTCTGTCTACAATATTAGATATAGACTGTTGTTCTCCTTTTTGTAAGCCTCTCAAGAATTTTCCTATCAGTTTTTTACATTTTTGTTAAAGCACCTTTTCATGGTGGGGATAAATCCTGCCTCCTGACTACTAGCTCACCTGTCAGATTAATTGCACTCTCACGAATTATCGTAAAAACATGATGGGAAGGCTTAGCACGGTATCTCATGTAGAGTTTAGCACTATCCCTACATTTCCTAAAGATTTAGTAACAGCTGCAAAATTTTAAGTATATCCATTGATGCCAGTTTTGTACCTTTTTTTTTTTTTTTTTTTTTTGAATCTCACTCTGTCACCCAGGCTGGAGTATAGTGGTGCGATCACAGCTCACTGCCGCCTTTACCTCCCTGGCTCATGCAGTCCTCCTACTTCAGGCCTCCCAAGTAGCTGGGACCACAGGCACATGCCACTGAGCCCAGCTATTTTTGTTTAACCTTTTTTTTTCCCCTCTTTTTTTTTTTTTTAATACTTTAAGATCTTGGATACATGTGCAGAACGTGCAGGTTTATTACATAGGTATACACGTGCCATGGTAGTTTGCTGCACCCATCAATCTGTCATCTACACTAGGTATTTTTCATAATGCTGTCTCTCCCTTAGCCCCTGACCCCTTGACAGGGCCTGGCGTGCGATGTCTCTCCTCCCTGTGTCCATGTGTTCTCATTGTTCAACTCCCACTTATGATGAGAACACATGGTGTTTGGTTTTCTGTTCTTGTGTTAGTTTGCTGAGAATGATGGTTTCCAGCTTCATCCAAGTCTCTGCAAAGGCCACGAACTCATCCTTTTTATGGCTGCATAGTATCCTCCAGGGTATACATGTGCCAGTATTTTCTTTATCCAGTCTGTCACTTATGGCCATCTGGGTTTGTTTCAAGTCTTTGCTATTGTGAACAGTGCTGCAGTAAACATACATGTGCACGTGTCTTCGTAGTAGAATTATTTGTAATCCTTTGGGATATACACCCAGTAATGAGATTACTGAGTGAAATGGTATTTCTGGTTCTAGATCCTAGGAATCACCACACTGTCTTCCACAATGGTTGAACACTCCCACTAACAGTGTAAAAGCATTCCGGTTTCTCTAGATCCTCTCCAGCATCTGTTGTTTCCTAGTTTTTAATCATTGCCTTTGTAACTGGCACGAGATGGCATCCTGTTTTAGTTTTGATTTGCATTTCTCTAATGACCAGTGATGATGAGCTTTTTTAACTTTTAGTAGAGACAAGGTCTCACCGTGTTGCCCTGGCTGGTCTTGAACTCCTTGCCTCAAGCTCGGCCTCCCACCTTGGCCTCCCAAAATGCTGGGATTACTAGCACACCCAGCCATTGTTTTGTTCTTTAAATTAGAAAACAAAATAAAAAGCTCTGAGCTTACTTATATCTAAATTCATCCACATTGTTAATTTATAATTTCTTTGGTGACATCCTATGCAATTAATTGGTTAGGACCTTCTCCAGTACTATAGATGGTTTGCTGTGACCACTTTAATTTTACTTTTGACTTTAGGGTGTAAGGCAGCAGCATCCTACAGTACAAATAAATCTACATGCTCTTTTACTCCTCTCACTCTTCCCATAGGCACACACCTTAGTCAGATAGGCATATGGTTTTTGTATGTGTGTTTTAAATAATCTCTCAGAAAAGAGATTTTGTAAAATTTGTGAATGCCTTTCTCAGACTTTTGGAGGGGCAGTGGCACTGAACGGTACATGTACAAGGTCTAAAGAAATACGACAAACCATCTCTCTTTTCCTCTCCAGCCTTTAATGATTTCGAAATGGACCTTTATCATTTTTTCAGATCTTACTATAACGTATGTTATAAAACCATTAAAATGTGAGGAAAATTAATATTTTCAGTAAATAAGTAGCCAATATTCTTATAATAGTTTCAAAGAGCATTCTTACAAGTACTGCAGTTATTTAAGCTAATATATTTTTATAAGTAGCCTAGAAAGAACCCTGCATTTGTTATGAAAATGTGCCAATTTTCTTAGTATTAAAAATCAGTGTGTTTAGCTGAATTATGTATAATAGAAATACTAATATATCCACTTGCCACTGTTTAGGTGCTCGTATTCCTTCCTTTAAAATTTTAACATTTTCACACCTCTTTACTTACAGAGATTTTTCTTTTAATTTCAGAGACAATGGCTAATCATATTCTGTTTACACATCAAAACATTAGTGAATTACTATTAATTTCCAGAATTTAAGCTTTTTAAAATGTCTAGTGTTCCTTCCTTCCTTCCTTTATCTCTGATTTTGTCTATAGCAACGATAATGTTTTTGTTAAAACTGGAAAGAAACCTCAATATAAGTATTCCTTTTCTGAAAATAAATAAAAATTTCAGTATGCAGTCTGATCAAATTAATTAGCGGGTCATTATTCATTACAGCATTCCTTTAAGATATGTTTCTCCAACATATTTTTGTGTTTTAATAACAACTCATTAACTTCTTTTAAAATTAATATCATAACTGACAAATTAATATTATCTTAATTCTATTTATGGGGTACAGTTATTTTTTTATATATGTAAACAAGGTGAAATAATTAAATCAAGCTAATTAACATGTCCATCATCTCACTTACCATATTTTAGAGTGAGGCATTTTGAATTTACTTATTTTTAGCAATTTTGGATTATTATTAAGTATAGTCACCCTAGGCCGGGCCTGGTGCTCACGCCTGTAATCCCAGCACTTTGGGAGGCCAAGGCAGGCAGAATAGCTGAGATCAGGAGTTTGAGACCAGCCTGGCCAACATGGTAAAATCCTGTCTCTACTAAAAATATAAAAATTAGCCAGGTGTGGTAGCAGGTGCCTGTGGTCCCAGCTACTTGGGAGGCTGAGATAGGATAATCACTTGAACCCGGGAGGCAGAGGTTGCTATGAGCCGAGATTGCACTACTGTACTCCAGCCTGGGCAATAGAATGAAACTTTATCTCAAAAAAAAAAAAAAAAGAGCTATAGTCCCCCTGCTGTTAAATAGAACCCACAAACATACTCCTATCTAACGCCAAACTCTTGTACCTTTGACTAACATCTCCCGCTTCCCATACCCTGCCTTACATCCACTGCACCCTCAGTCTCTTGAAGTCACTGTTTTACTTGCTGCTTCTATCGAGTTCAACTTTTTAAAATTCCATATATAAGTGAGGTCATGCAGTAGTTGTCTTTCTGTGCCTGGCTTATTTCACTTAGCATATGGATCATCCTGGGGGCAGGATTTCTTTTTTTTTTTTTTATTTTTGGCTCATTAGTAATCAGTATGTTTATATACCACGCTTTCTATAAACAAATATTCATTCGTTGAAGGACACTTAGGTTGATTCCATATCTTAGCTGTTGTGAATAAGCCTACAATGCCCATACTCTGGGTGTGTGTGTATGTATAGATAGATAGATGTATATGTATATATGGATATGTACCTAGACATTGCTGAATCATATGGTAATTCTAGTTATGCATTTTTGAGGAGACTTCCATGCTGTTTCCCATTGTGTCTATAGTAATTTACATTCCTACCCAGAGTATACAAGAGTTTCCTTTTCTCCACATCTTTATCAATACTTGTTAGCTTTCATCTTTTTTAGAGTAGCCATTCTGATGAGTGTGAGGTGATATCTCATTCCGTGGTTTTAATACGCATTTCCCTATGTTGAGCATTTTTTCTTAAACACATTGGCCACTTAACTGTGTTTTTGAGAAATGTCTGCTCAGGTCCTTTGGCCTATTTTTTAATTGAGGTATTTGGTCTTGTTTTTTTTGTTTGCTGTTTTTGTATTTTGCTATTGAGTTGTGTGAGTTCTTTACATATTTTGGATATTAACCCCTTATCAGGTATGGTTTGGTAAATATTTCTCCCACACCATAGCTTTTCTCTTCACTCTGTTAAATTGTTTCCCTTACTGTGCAAAAGCTTTTTAGTTTGATATAATTTCATTTATCTATTTTTGTTTGTGATACCTGTGTTTTCAAGGTCATATCTAAAAAACTATTGCTTGAACCAATATTGTGTAGCTTTTCCCTCTTAAATGCTTTCTTCTTGTACTTTTACAGCGTAAGGTCTTGTATTTAAATCTTGAATCCATTTTGGGTATATTTTTGTATGCATTGTGAAATAAGAATCCAATTGCATTCTTAGCTTGTGGATATCTAGCTTTCCCATCACCATTTATTTAAGAAAGCTTTCCCCATTTTGTTTTCTTGTCACCTTTGTCAAAAATCAATTGGGCATAAATTGATTTCTGTTCTGTCCCATTTATCAGTGTGTCTGTTTTTATGCCAATACATGCCATTTTGATGACAATTGCTTTAATATATTTTGAAATCAGGGAATGTGACGCCTCCAGCTTTGTTAAGACTCAAGATTTTTTTGACTTTTCGGGTTTTTTTAACGGATCCATGTGGATTTTAGGACGGCTTATTCTATTTATGTGAAAGAGTGGCGACTGGAATTTTACAGGAATTATGTTTCACTTGTAGGTCATGGCCGGGCGTGGTGGCTTACACCTGTAATCCTAGCACCTTGGGAGGCTGAGATGGGTGGATCACAAGGTCAGGAGTTCAAGACCAGCCTTGCCAATATGGTGAAGCCCCCTCTTTACTGATACTACAAAAATTAGCCAGGCATGGTGGCGTGCGCCTGCTAGTCCCAGCTACTCAGGAGGCTGAGGCAGGAGAGATAGCTTGGACCTGGGTGGTGGAGGTTACAGTGAGCTGAGATCTCACCACTGCACTTCAGCCTGAATTACAGAGCAAGACTCTGTCTCAAAAAAAAAAAAAAAATTGTAGGTCATTTTGGGTAGCATGAATATTCCAAGAATATTATTTCTTCCAATCATGAGCACAGGACGTCTTTCCACTTATTTGTGTTTTTTTTTCAGTTTCTTTGACCAGTGTTTCAGAGTCATTAATATACAGATTGTTTACCTCCTTGGTTAAATTTTCACTGAAGTATTTTACTTTTATTTTTTTGTTGCTGTGGCAAATGGGATTGTTTTTCTTAATTTCTTTTGGGTAGTTTACTGTGAGTGTATAGAAATGTTACTGATTTTTTATGTTTATTTTGTATCCTGCAACTTTACTTAGTTTATCAGTAGAACAGTTTTTTGGTGTTTAGGATTTTCTATGTATAAAACGGTGTCAGTAAACAGAGCCAATTTCCATTTCTTCCTTTCTTATTCTCTATTTTTTTTTCTCTTTCCTAATTAGTCTGGGTAAGATTTCTAGAAACTTTGTTAAAAGAAGTGGTAAGAGTGGGCTTTTTTATTTTATTCTTATCTAGAGAAAAAAACTTTCAACTTGTCATCATTGAGTGTGATTTAATTATGGGTTTGTCATTTATAGCCTTTGTTGTGTTAAGGTACATTCCTTCTACATGGAATCTATTGAGAGTTTTTTCATGAAAGAGTGTCTAAATTTATCAAGTGCATTTTCTGCCTCTTTTGAGATAATCATATGGTTTTAAATTCTTCATTCTGTTAATGTGGTATGTCACATTCATTGATTTCATATGTTGAATTGTCCTTGCATCTCAAGAATAAATCCCTTTAATCATGGTGAATAATTCTTTCAAGTGTTACTGAATTTGGGTTGCTAGTATTTTGTTTACGATTTTTTCATCTATGTTCATCAGAGATATTGACCTGTAGTTTTATATTGTTTTTTTTTCTTGTAGTCTTCTTTTCTGGCTTTGTTATCAGGGAATCATATTGGCAACTCGTCTTTGGCCTTGTTCAGCGTTTTCGATGTAAAACAAGTTTGGAAAAATCCCTCCACTTTAAACGTGTGGAAGAGCTTGAGAAGGATTGCAGTGTCTCAATCTTTCTTAAATGTTCTTTAAATGTTGTGGTAGAATTCACCTGTAAAGACATTTGGTCCTGGGATTACCTTTGGTGTAAGAGTTCTAGATTAATTTAGTATCCTTACTTCATTATTAGCTTGCTCGAGACTTTCTATTTCTTCAGCATTCAATTTTGATAGGTTGATATTGTAGAGGAATTTATCCATTTCTTCAGGGTTATCTAATCTGTTTCTGTAATAATTGCTTGTAGTTAATTTCTTATAATTCTTTGTATCTGCTGTGTTATCAGTTGCAATATCGCTTTTATTTCTCATCCATTCGAGTCTTCCCTCTTTTTCTTAGCTCTAGCCAAGGGTTTGTCAATTTTTTTTATTTTCCCAAAAAGCCTAATTCAGTTTTGCCAGATTTTTTCATCTTGCATTTCTAGCCTCTATTTCATTTATTTCTTGCTGTGATCTTTGCACTTAATTTGTTCTTCTCTTCGTACTTCCTTAGGTGTAATGTTAGATACTTTTAGAGCTTTCTTTTTCATATGGTGTTTATTGCTATGACATATCCCTCTAGAATTTATTTTGCTGCATCCTATAAATGTTGTCAATTTGCTTTTCGTCTTTGTTTTTCTAAAGTATTATTTCATTTTTAATTTCTTGTTTGTCTTATTGGTTTTTCAGGAGCATGTTGTTTCTAGTGCCACGTTTGAGTTTTTCAAGATTTCCTCTTGTTATTGATTCCTAGTTTCACGCCATTGGAGTCGGACGATACTTGATATTATTCCAGTCTCCTTAATTGTTAAGACTTATTTTGTGGTCTAACATGATCAGGCTTGGAGAATGTTCTGTGTGCAAACAGACGAGTGTGTACTGTGTTGCTATAGGATGGAATGTTTTATAATATGTGTGTGTGTGTATGTGTGTGTATGTATATATATATGTCTATGAGATCTATTTGGTCTAAACCAAGCTTGTCCAACTCATGGCCTCGTGAGCTACATGTAGCCCCAGGATGGGTTTTCAGTGTGGCCTCAGACAAATTCATGTTCTTTCTTAAACATTACCCTAGGTTTTTTTTTTTTTGGTGAAATTTTAGCTTAGCTGTCATTAGCGTTAATGTATTTTATGTGTGGCCCAATACAATTCTTGAGTGTGGCCCAGGGAAGCAAAAAGACTGGACATCCCTGATCTAAAGTGTAATTTTGAGACTAATGTTTCCTCTGTCTATTTTTTGTCTAATGATATGTACAGTGTTGAAGAACCGGTATCCAAATCCTTACTCAGGCTGGCTCTCCCTTCAGATCATTTCAGAGTTGCTTGATCCACTCAGTTGCTCTAATGTTGGGTGTGTAGACTTAAAATCTACAACTTGACCCCTTTGTCATTATATGGTTAATTTTTTTGCTTCTTTTTACAGTTTTTGGCTTAAGTTGTGTTTTGAGTGTATATAGCTACCCCTGCTCTCTTGGTTTCTTTTTGTGTGGAAGTAGATTGGGCTACTCTTACTTTCAGTTTAAGGTGCTTTTATCTTGAAGGAACATACAGTTTTTGATTCATCTAGCTACTTGTCTTTTTCATTAGAGAATTTACTCGTGTTCATACATCTCAAGGTAATTATGGACAGGTAAGGACTTTGGCCACTGCCATTTCGTAATTTATTTTGTGATTGTTTTATAGATCCTTTCTTTCTCCTCCTGTTGTCTTCCTTTGTGGTTTGATGGTTTTCTGTAATGCTATGCTTCGAATTATTTTCATGTTTCGTGTAATTTTGGGGGGCGTTTGCTTTGTAGGTACCTGTGAGGTTTACATAAAGCATCTTACACTTATAGGCTATTTTAGTACTTATAATAACTTTACTCATATATAAAAACTACACTTTACTCCCTTTCTTCACATTTTATGATTTTCATTTTATCATTACACTTTTTCTAATTTGTATCCCGTACAGTTGGTTATTTTCATTAGTTTTTTCTTTGAACTCTTGTGAGATATAATTGCTTGACATACCACCATTAGTACTAGATAGAGTATTCAGGAATATGAAGATGTATTACTTATACCATTGAGTCTTATAATTGCATGTGTTTTATGGTATTAATTAATGACCTTTTACTTCAGCTTGAAGAACTTGTGTTAGCAGTTCTTGTAAGATAGGCCTACTGATGTTGAATTCCCTTAGCATTTGTCTGGGAAAGTTTGTATTTCTCCCTCATTTCTGAAGGACAGTTTTGTTGGTTAAAGTATTCTTGGTTGACAGATAGTTTTTCTTGAGAAGTCTACTGTTAGCCATATTGCAGCTCCCTAGTATGTGATATGTTTCTTATCTCTTGCTGCTTTGAATTTTAACAGTTATCTTTGAATTTTAACAGTTTTATTATGGTGTGTCTTGGTGAACTTCTCTTTGGGTTAAATTGGATTGGAGACCGCTCAGCTTCCTGTGCCTGAATGTCGGTGTCTTTCCGTAGATTTGGAGAATTTTCAGCCATTGTTTTCCTAAATATGCTTTCTGGCCATTTTTCCCTCTCTTCTCCTTCAGGCACTCCTATTCTTAGGTAATATGTACATAATACTCCTGTAGGCTTTATTAATTATTTTTTATCCATTATGTATTTGCTCTACTGACTGGATAATTTTGGAATGTAGTCTTTTTCAGGCTCACTGATTCTTTTGCTTGATCAAGTATATTGTTGAAGCATTTTATTGAATTTTTCAGTTTAGATACTGTATTTTTTATTGCTAAGATTTCTATTAGATTTTTAAAATTTATTTCTATTAAACTTACTTTGTTTGTTAATTGTTTTCAAATTTCCATTGATTTTTTGGTCTGTTATTTTTTGTAGTTCCCTGAACATCTTAAAGAGAGGATTATTATCAAAATCTTTGACTCTCATTACATAGATCTTATTTCTTTAGGGTCCATTATTGGTGCTTTATTATTTTCTTTTGGTGGTGTCATTTTTCTCTGATTATTCATCATCCTTGTATCCTTACATTGGTGTGTGTACGCTAGAAGTGGCCAGGTCCTGCAGCTTTGCCAAGTGTTCTGCCCTACACCCCTCACTTATGGAGAAGGGGGTAAGCCTTCACTGTTGAGCCTAAGAGTCTGGACTAGCCATCGGGTAGTGACCATCGGCAGGCAGACCTTTGCTGTTGGGTTCTCTAGCTGGGCTACTGCTGGTGCTTTGAGGTCAGTGGAGGACTATTGGCTGTACTCCATGGTCTTATGAAACCACTGGCTGTGCTCTATGAAGCAGTGAGGCCACTGACTGGGTTCTGAGGTGTGGTGTAGTTGCTGGCTGGGTTGTCCAGTTACCCTTAATTGGGCAGGGTTGCTGGCCATATTCCCTGGCTGAGTGCTACTGCTTTTGTAGAATTATAATTGGACAGGGCTACAGGCTTGACTTCAAGGTTACTGGGTTTGCTGCTAGCTGCTTGGGACAGGCAGGGCTAAAGATTGTTCCACAGTATGCAGTAGCAGGTTTGCCTCCCCTGCCTGGCACCAGGCAGAACCTCAGGCTGGACTCCAAAGCTGAGTGTGGAGTCACTGCTTAACTGCTAAGGTTGAGCAGGGGCCAGTTACTGTGTTCTGCAGATATTAGGCGGACACGGGTTTGCCTCCTGGCCTCTGGAAGACTCTTGTGCAGGAGCTGTGAAGTTAGGCAAGGTCACTAGAGCCTGGCAGGACCAGATGCTGACCTCTACAGATTTATGCTAATGTGCACTTGCCTCTGGGTCTGGGGAAAGCATAAGCAGAGTACTGAGGCTGGGTGTTGTTACCGCTCGCCCTCTCAGTTCTTACGGGACCATATGCTCTCTTCTACACTATGTGCCAGCACATACTTGCCTCCTGGCCTAGGAAGACTTTCAGCAGAGAATTGAGACTCTGCTTAAGGGTTGGAGAAAGCTTGGGTGTGATAGTGATAGGGACTTGGCCCTGGCAAACCTGTCGACTGTGCTTTCTGCAAAGCAGTGCTATTGACTGGTTTCTCTGGTCTGGCACTTCCATTGACAGGAATGCAGAGTCGTTGCCAAGATCTGTGCTGTAGCCGCTATGAGCCCCACTCCCTTCTTTGTTTTTTTTGCTAACCCCAGATGGTCTAGCCCTGTAGGAACACATGGAATGATACAAAAGTGGGCTTCCTGAGAAGCATTCCAGAATACTGGGGAGCTTAATTTTCACCTCCAGCTTTCTTTTTCTATGGTAGAAACTGTAGGCCCAGGGGACTGCTTTCTGTGTGGTACTTTACTGGCTTGGAAAGGGGTGACACCGTGAGAGTGAAACTGTTCCTTTTAACCTTCTAATGCAGGTTTTCTCAGTTCTGTGATCCCAGAGAGTGTCTCAGCTCACTCCTGAGTTCTGGGATATTCATGAAGGTATACTTGTCTGTGGACAGTAGCTAGTTCGATTTCTATGAGGGGGACCAGAGCCAGGAAACTCTTATTCCACCTTCTTGCTGGAGATTTTTAAGACTTATTAAAAGAGATGTCACTCCTTATAACCTTGAAAGAAGAAGTTTTAAAAAATAGAAAGGTATTAGAAGAAGGAGTAGGAGCCATTGCCTTTGAAGAATAATTAGAAGTCACAATACACAATGTTGAAGCGGACAGTATAAGCCAAATTGGAAAAAATTTGTTTTTGCTTTTGTAGGAGAAAATCATTCATCCTATATATAGAGATATAATCACTGCTGACTGTTTAGTATAGATATTTCTTTTTAGCATTTTATGTTTATGTGTGTGACTACTTTTTAAAAAAATATTAATGAGTCTAGATTATTTACAGCCTGCTCTTCTTAACCTGATGTAGTGAATATTTCCTATCAATAAATATTCTTTACAACATGACTATAATTAAAGGCTATGATGCAGTTATGCCGTAATTTACATGAACCAGCTCACTTTTTGAAGATAAAGATATATATGTCCATCTGTTTTATCTTATAAATAATATCCTTATAAATATATCTTAGGTTACAACCTTTGTGTGTGTATGGATTAGGATATTTTGATAAGTATAAATTGGGTGGCCACAGAGTGTTAGATACACAAATCTTTAAGGCTTGAAATATATTGCCAAGGGCTCTCTGCAGAGGAGATATATCACTGTATACTTGCCACCAGTAGTACCTGCCTCTCCAGGCTTCTCTAACGATCAATATTATTATTATTTTACTATGTTTAATTTGATTTAAAAAACCATATTTTTAAATTTTGAATTTATTTGATTAGAAGTTGAACTATTAAAGTATAGGTATCGGCTAATGGTATTTTATTGTTAGTTACCTGTAGATGTCCTTTGTATCTTTGTTTAAATTGGTTTTTGGGTTTTTTTTCTTATTTGGTTGGTTGGCTTCTTTAAGACTGAGTCTGCGCTACTCTGTTGCCCAGGCTGGAGGACAGTTCACAGCATTCTTGGCTCGCAGCAACCTCTGCCTCCTGCGTTCAAGCAATTCTCATGCCTCAGCCTCCCAAGTAGCTGGGATCACAGGCGTGTGTCACCACGCCCAGCTAACTTTTGTAATTTTTAGTAGAGATGGGGTTTCACCATGTTGGCCAGGCTGGTCTCAAACTTTGGACCTCAAGTGATCCGCCTACTGTGGCCTCCCAAAGTGCTGGGATTACCGGCATGAGCCCATGCCCAGCTGTCACTAATTTTTGAAACCATATATAAGAGTCAATTTAAATAGATTAAAGTCTTAGTATGAAATGGCTTTAATAGGACTACTAATAAAGGCTACCATCAAATAAGCACACACTTTGACTGAAACTGCACTAAGTACTCACCTTTATACTTTATTATTTCTCTTATTTAATCTTCATTATAGTTCAGAAGTGTCTTCATTTTACATTTGAGGGGCTTGAGGATCTCAGAAAGGTTAAATGACTTGCCTGAGATCACAGCTAATGATGGCACTGGGATTTATTTGATTCCATTTCTAACTTAAACCTTGTATGGTTTTCCACTATACACCTTTCTGGTTCCTAGCTATTGCTTATACCTATTCTACCTATCCTTTTTTTCTAGTATTGTGCCCCCCCATATATATATATATTTTTTTTTCCTTCATTTTACATATATATATATATATATATATTTGTAAAATGAAGGAGTATAATTTATAACAGAATCCATAACAAATGAATAGCGTATTTACCTTTGTATCTTAGCCTACTTTTATGAGGCCAGTTTTTTTGTCTAGGACTCAATTCCTAGTGTTGCTCAAGAATGAACCATCTCGGATGGCGCAGCAGTGGTGCATGCCTATAATCCCAGCACTTTGGGAGGCCAAGGTAGGCAGATCACTCGAGGCCAGGAGTTTAATACCAGCCTGGCCAACATGGTGAACCCTGTCTCTACTAAAAATACACAAATTAACCAGGCGTGGTGGCGCACACCTGTAATTCTAGCTACTCAGGAGGCTGAGGTGCGAGGATTGCTTGAACCTGGAAAGCAGAGGTTAGAGTGAGCTGTGATCATGCCACTGCACTCTAGTCTGGGTGACAGAATGAGACTCTGTCTCAATTAAAAAAAAAAAAAAAGAATAAACCATCTCCATACCTTAAAAAATTCCGAGCCTCTATTTTTAAACATAGTAATAGATTTGATATAGACCAAGGCATTTTATCATTTTTATTTTAATTAGTATATGCTCTTGCCAAAGCATATTCTGTGATTTTTTGTTTCTAGTCGCTTGTTTTCATATTGAGAACAAGGCACTTCTCTCAGATCCTCTTTTTTAAAAAATGGAGGTATAGATAAGTGAGTTAAAAAAACAGGTAAAAAATAATAATTAGTGTCTTAAATTCTTCTTGACAGAGCTTTACAGACTAGCATGGCAAAGCTTCTCTACTGATCTAAACCGTGGCCCGTGCTAGCTGCAAGCCTGGGAATAACCTTACCAAATCACTCTTGAACATTTATAGATAAACAACTTCAACATGACCCAGCTCCTGGTCACACCTCCATAATAACCTATCTAAATAAGTTAGAAACAAATCACAGTTTTCTATATTCACAGAGTCACTTTCTACAATTAAAAATGAGGCAACCATAGAGCCAGACAAACTCTATCAAGATGTTGTGCCCTCCAGAGGCCCTCAACATAATAACGCTAGGGACTGGAGGAAGATTTGACACCGGGAATTATTTCTGCCCTTTCAAAAAGGATTCTAATGAAGAGAGCGAAACTATGGCTTTATTAGAAATAATAAAAATAATTTGGATAATACAATATACATTCCTTTTGCTAGAAGCACTTCTAAAAAGAAATCACCACTTTCTAAGAGGCTATCCCCTCAGCCACAAATAAGAGCCGCTATAACGCAACTAGTCAGCAACAGTGGACTTGCTGACTCTTGGAAAAGAAAATAAACTGTGTACCTCTGTAGCCTGTTCCTCTTCAACAAAGAAAGCAAGAAGATGCACCCTGAAAAGTTTTCCAGAACATCTGATATGAAGGACATACAGCTCCTCAAGAAAATAAAGGAAGCAATTGGTAAGATCCCTCATGCTATCAAGGATCCAGAGGAACGAACTGCACGTCCTGGCCCGTCAGGTTGTCTTAGCAAACAGCATTCAGGTGCAGGGCAATACTGTCTGTGACAGTAGGTGTTCTCCACTTCCGACCTCATGTCCTACTTGGAGCATCTCGACCTCTTCAACGTTCACTTCTCGTGATGAACAAGACTTCAAACATGGCCTTGCGGGATTAAGATGCCATCACAGCCACCCCCCAGACGTCCGCCAGGACTGGCCTTCGGTAGAAATGAATTCAGAATAAAAATCATCAAGTGCTTCTTTTTCATACTATAACTAGGCCTTATCCCATGTGATATTTTTTGTCAGTGAAAATGTATGTTTTCATATTATTAATTATATGTGAAGTAATTGTACAAGTAATGTATTATTGGGATATATTGACACTGAGGAGCTTATAAAAACAAGTCATCTTAAGAAGTTGACAATTGCTACAAGAAGCAAGTTGTAGATAACTAGGAAATTATTGTAAGTAATGTTTTATTTCAGTACTTAGCAATTAGAGTTCTTTTATTAAGATGTACCTTCTGGATTAAGGGTATGGGTTGAAAGAGTTCTGTGGTTGTCCTGAAAGATAATGGGAAAAGAATCTCAGGATGTAAGTTTTTCTGTTCAAACTAGAATTTTTTGGTTTGTTTGTTTCAGTGTACTTTTTTTTTTTTTAAAATAGCAATGTGTTTTTATATGGGATGCTGTGTGCTACAGGCTAGTGTTGGTGACATACATAAACATTTATTTAAAGAGAAAAGTTACCAGTATCTACACCTCTTAAAAAACATTGATTGGTCTAAAAAAATATATAGATAACATCCTAAGTTAACATATGACTTCTTAAAACTTGGGCACTTTTATTTGTTTTTATCCCAAATGCCTTTAAGGCCTTTAAAGAATAGTCAGACTGATAAAGAAGTGCTCACAGATAAGCTATAGTTTGGGAAATTTGTTTTCTTTTAAATAAGAAATGTCCATTTTTGTCCTTTTATTTGAACAGGGTGGAATTTGTAAATCTTGGCATTGGTTGTAATTCTACCTTTTGGAACAATTTTTTTTTCCAGCTTGTTAGCTGAGAATATTCTCTATTCTATAAATAATGTGAAGTAGG
>JAZHEH010001476.1:0-28562 GCA_036589455.1 Ateles fusciceps | reverse complement strand
TTTTAGAATGGAGTATATGTGGAGGTTGTATATTTTTTATAACAGTGTAGAAATCGATGGTGTATTTATTTTAAAATAGAGTACATGTAGAGGGTGTATTTTACAATTTTTACACTACAGTAAAAATTGAGGGAGTATATTTTGAATAACAGAGTAGAAATAGAGGGTGTATTTATTTTAAAACAGAGTACATGTAGACGGAATATATATTTTAAAACACAGCACAAATTGAGGGTGTATATTTTTTACAACAGAGTACAAATAGAGGTAGTATTTATTTTAAAACAGAGTACACGTAGAGTGTATACAATTTTTATAACAGAGTACAAATTGAGGGTGTATAATTGTAAAACACTGTAGAAATAGAGGGTTTATTTATTTTGAAACAGAGTATATGTGGAGGGTGTATATTTTTTATAACAGTGTACAAATAGAGATAGTATTTGCTTTAAAAGAAAGTACACCTAGAAGGTATATGTATTTTAAAACAGAGTACTAAATGGGTTTGAGTATTTTATTTATAACAGAGGAGAAATACAGGATATATTTATTTTAAACAGAGTACATGTTAAAGGAGTATATTTTTCAAAACAGAATACAAATTGAGAGATTATATTTTTTATAACACCGTAGAAATACAGGGTGTATTTATATTAAAACAGAGTACATGCAGAGGATGTATATTTTTTAAAACATTGTAAAAATTGAGGGTGCATTTTTTTATACCATAGTAAAGTTTGTGGGTGTATATTTTTTATAACAGAGTACAAATAGAGGTAGTATTTATTTTAAAACAGGGTATACGCATAGGGTATATATTTTTTATAACAGAGTAGAAAGAGAGGCTGTATTTCTGTTAAAACTGAGTACATATAAAAAGAGTACATTTTTCAAAACAGAGTACAATTTGAGGGTGTATATATTTTACAACAGAGTAGAAATTGGGGGTTTATTTATTTAAAAACAGAGTACATGCGGAGGATGTATATTTTTTATAACACAGAAAAAATTGTGGGTTTATGATTTTTATAACATAGTAAAATTTGTGGGTGTATATTTTTTATAACAGAGTAGAATGAGTGGAAGTATTTATTTTAAAACAGAGTACACCAAGAGTGTATATATATTTTATAACAGTGTATAAAGTGTGGGTGAATATTTTTATAACCGAGTAGATAAAGATGTTGCTTTTATTTAAAACACAGTACATGTAGAGGGTGTATATTTCTTATAACAGAGGACAAATAGAGATACAATTTATTTTAAATGAGAGTACACCTAGAAGGTATATAGATTATAAAACAGAGTAACAAATGAGGGTGAATATTTATTTATAACTGAGTAGGAAGGGAGGTTGTATTTATGTTAAAACAGAGTACATGTAAAATGAGTATATTTTTCAAAACAGAGTAAATTTGAGGGTGTATATATTTTATAACAGAGTAGAAATGGAAGGTGTAATTACTTTAAAACAGAGTATATTCAGAGGATGTATATTTTTCATAACCCACTAAAAATTGAGGGTGTATATTTTTTATAACATAGAAAAGATTGTGAGTGTATGTTTTTTGATAACAGAGTACAAATAGAGGTAGTATTTATTTTAAAACAGAGTACACCCAGAGGGTATATATTTCTTAGAGCAGAGTACAAAGTGAGGGTGAATATTTTTATAACAGAGTAGAAACAGAGGTTGTATTTATTTTAAAACAGAGTACAGGTAAAGGGAGTATATTTTTTATGACAGAGTATAAATTGAGGGTGTACAATTTTTATAACACTGTAGAAATAGAGGGTGTATTTATTATAAAACAGAGTACGTGTAGAGGGTGTATATTTTTTATAACAAAGTAAAAAATGAGGTAGTATTTATTTTAAACCTGAGTACACATAGAGAGTATATATTTTTTATAACAGAGTACAAAGTGAGGGTGTATATTTTCTATAACAGAGTAGAATCAGAGGATGTATTTATTCTAAAACAGAGTATAGGTAGAGAGACTATATTTTTTATAACAGAGTACAAACTGAGGGTGTATGATTTTAAAACACTGTTGAAATAGAGTGTGTATTTATTTTAAAACAGAGTACATGTAGAGGGTATATATTTTTTATAACAGAGTACAAATAGAGATAGTACTTATTTTAAAAGAGAGTACACATAGAGGGCATACATATTTTAAAGCAGAGTACTAAATGAGGGTGAATATTCTTTAAAAAAGAGTAGAAAGAGAGGCTGTATTTATGTTAAAGCAGAGTACAGGTAAAATGACCATATTTTTCAAAACAGAGTACAAACTGAGGGTGTATATATTTTATAAGAGAGTAGAAATAGAGGGTGTATTTATTTTAAAACAGAGTACATTGCACAGGATGTATATTTTTTATAACACAGCAAAAATTGAGGGTGTATAATGTTTAGATCATAGTAAAATTTGTTGGTGTATATTTTTTATAAAAGAGAAAAATAGAGGTAGTATTTGTTTTAAAACAGGGTATATCAAAAGGGTATAAATGTTTTATAACAGAGTACATAGTGAGGGTGAATATGTTTTTTAACAGAGAAGAAACAGAGCTTCTATTTATTTTAAAACAGAGTACAGGTAGAGGAAGTATATTTTTTATAACAGAGTACAAATTTAGGGTATATAATTTTTATAACAGTGCAGAAAGAGAGGGTGTATTTATTTTCAAACAGAGTACAGGTGGAGGGTGTATATTTTTTATAACAGAGTACCAGAAGAGGTAGTATTTATTTTAAACCTGAGTACACAGAGAGGGTTTATATTTTTTATAACAGAGTAGAAAGAGAGGTTGTATTTAATTAAAAAGAGAGTACAGGAAGAGGGAGTATGTTTTTTATAACAGCATACAAATAGAGGTAGTATTTATTTTAAAACAGAGTACACCTAGAGGGTATATATTTTTTATAACAGAGTAAAAAGTGAGGGTGAATGATTTTTATAACAGAGTAGAAAGAGAGGATGTGTTTATTGTAAAACAGTGTACAGGTAGAGAGAGTATATTTATTATAACAGAGTATAAATTTAGATTGTATAATTTTCATAAGAGTGTAGAAACAGAGGGTGTATTTATATTAAAACAGAGTACATGTAGAGGGTGTATATTTTTTGTAACAGTACAAAAAGAGATAGTCGTTATTTTAAAAGAGAGTAAAATTAGAGTGTGTATATATTTTAAAACGGAGTACTAAATGAGCCTGAATATTTTTTATTACAGAGTAGAAGCAGAGGTTGTATTTATTTTAAAACAGAGTACAGGTAGAGGGAGTATATTTTTTATAACAGAGTACAAATTAGGGGTGTATAATTTTTATAGCATTGTAGAAATTGGGGCTGTATTTGTTTTAAAACAGGATATATATATGGTGTGTATTTTTTTTATAACAGGATAAAATTGAGGTAGTATTAATTTTAAAACAGAGTACAAACACAGGGTTTATATTTTTTAAAACAGAGTACAAAGTGAGGGTGTACAAATTTTATAAGAAGTAGAAACTGAGGTTATATTTATTTTAAAACGGAGTACAGGTAGAGGGAGTATATTTTTTATAACATAGTAAAAATTGAGGGTGTATAATTTTTATAGCAGTGTAGGTTTTGGGGGTGTATTTGCTTTAAAACAGAGAACATGTATAGGGTGTATATTGTTTATAACAGGGTACAAAGAGAGGTAGTATTTATTTTAAAACAGAGTACACCCAGAGGGTATATATTTTTTATAACAGAGTGCAAAATGAAGGTGAATACTTTTTATAACAGAGTAGAAACAGAGGTTTTTTTTTATTGCAAAAAAAACTTCAGGTAGAGGGAGTATATATTTTATAACAGAGCACAAATTGAGGGTGTAAAATTTTATACCAGTGGATAAATAGGGGGTGTATTTGTTTTAAAACAGAGTACATCTATAGGGTGTATATTTTTATAACAGAGTACAAATAGAGGTAGTATTTATTTTAAAACAGAGTACACACAGAGTGTATATATATTTTATAACAGAGTTCAAAGTGAGGGTGAATAATTTTTATAACAGAGTAGAAACAGACGTTGTGTTTTTTGTAAAACTGTTTAGAGGTACAGGGAGTATATTTTTTATAAAAGAGTACAAACTGAGATTGTATAATTTTTATAACAGTGTAGAAATAGAGGGTGCATTTATTTTAAAACAGAGTACATATAGAGGGTGTATATTTTTTTAACAGAGTTCAAATAGAGATAGCATTTATTTTAAAATAGAGTACAATGAGAGGGTATATATATTTTAAAACAGAGTACTAAATGAGGGTGAATATTTTTTATCACAGAGTAGAGAGAGAGGTTGTGTTTAAATTAATGCAGAGTACAGATTGAGGGAGTATATTTTTTATAACAGAGTAGAAGTTGAGTGTGTATAATTTTTATACCAGTGTAGAAATAGGGGGTGTATTTGTTTAAAAACAGAGTACATATATAGGGTGTATATTTTTTATAACAGAGTAAAAATAGATTTAGTATTTATTATAAAACAGAGTACACCCAGAGGGTATATATTGTTTATAACAGAATACAATGTGAGGGTGAATATTTTTTGTAACAGAGTAGAAACAGAAGTTGTGTTTATTGTAAAACAGAGTACAGGTAGAGGGTGTATATTTTTTATAGTGGAGTACAATTTTAGGGTATATAATATTTATAACAGTGCAGAAATAGAGGGTGTATTTACATTAAAAAAGAGTACATGTAGAGGGTGTATATTTTTTATAACAGAGTACAAATTGAGATTGTATAATTTTAATAACAGTGTAGAAATAGAGTTTTTATTTATTTTAAAACAGAGTACATATGGAGAGTGTATATTGTTTAAAAAGAGTACAAATAGAGATAGCATTTATTTTAAAAGAGAGTACAACTATAGGGTATATATATTTTAAAACAGAGTACTAAATAAGAATGAATATTTTTTATTACAGAGGAGAAACAGAGGTTGTATTTATATAAAAACAGAGTACAGGTAGAGGGAGTATATTTTTTATAACAGAGAACAATTGAGATTGTATAATTTTCATAACAGTGTAGAAATAGAGGGTGTATTTATTGTAAAACACAGTACATGTAGAGGGTGTATATTTTTTATAACAGAGTATAACTAGAGATAGTATTTATTTTAAAAGAGAGTACAACTAGAGGGTATATATATTTTAAAACAGAGTACTAAATGAAGGTGAATATTTTTTATTACAGAGTAGAAACAGAGGTTGTATTTATTTTAAAACAGAGTACAGTTAGAGGGAGTATATTTTTTACAACAGAGTACAAATTGAAAGTGTATAATTTCTATAGCAGTGTAGAAAGAGGGGGTGTATTTGTTTTAAAACAGAGTACATTTATAGTGTGTATATTTTTTATAACAGGGTGCAAATAGAGGTAGTATTTATTTCAAAACAGAGTACACCCAGAGGGTTTATATTTTTTATAACAGTACAAAGTGAGGGTGAATATATTTTATAACAGAGTGGAAACAGAGGATGTGTTTCTTGTAAAACACAGTACAGGGAGTGGGAGTATATTTTTTTTATAACAGAGAAAAAATTGAGTTTGTATAAATTTTATAACAGTGTAGAAATAGAGGGTTTATTTATTTTAAAACAGAGTACATGTAGAGGGTGTATATATTTTATAGCAGAGTTCAAACAGAGATAGTGTTTATTTTAAAAGAGAGTACAAATACAGGGTATATATATTTTAAAACAGAGTACTAAATGAAGGTGAATATTTTTTATTACAGTGCAGAAACAGAGGTTGTATTTAAATTAAAACAGAGTAGAGGTAGAGGGAGTATATTTGTTATAAGAGAGTAGAAATTGAGTGTGTAATATTTTTATAGCAATGTAGAAATAGGGGGTGAATTTGTTTTAAAAGAGATTACATATATAGGGTGTATATTTTATACAACAGAGTACAAATAGAGGTAGTATTTATTTTAAAACAGAGTACAAACAGAGGGTATAAATTTTTTATAACAGAGAACAAAGTGAGGGTGAATATTTTTTATAAGAGAGAAGAAACAGAGGTTGTGTTTGTTGTAAAACAGTGTACAGGTAGAGGGAGTCTATTTTTTATAACAGAGTAAAAATTAAGATTGTATAATTTTTATAACAGTCTAGAAAAAGAGGGTTTATTTATTTTAAAATAGAGGACATGTAGAGGGTGTATATTTTTTTATAACAGAGTACAAATAGAAATAGCATTTATTTTAAAAGAGAGTAATCAGTATGGCATATATATTTTAAAACAGAGTAATAAATGAGGGTGAATATTTTTTATTACAGAGTAGAAACAGAGGTTGTATTTATTTTAAAACAGAGTATAGGCAGAGGGAGTATATTTTTTATAACAGAGTACAAATTAAGGGTGGAAAACTTTAATAGCATTGTGGAAATAGGTGGTGTATTTGTTTTTAAACAGAGTACACCCAGAGGGTATATATTTTTTATTACAGAGTACAATGTGAGGGTGAATATTTTTTATAACAGGGAAGAACCAGGCGTTGTATTTATTTTAAAACAGAGTACACGTAGTGGGAGTACATTTTATATAACAGAGTACAAATAGAGGTTTTATAAATTTAAAACACTGTAGAAATAGAGGGTGTATTTATTTTGAAACAGAGTACATGTAGAGTGTGTATATTTTTTATAACAGGGTAAAACAAATGGTAGTATTTATTTTAAAATAGAGTACACCTAAAGGGTATATATTTTTTATGACGGAGTAGAAACTGAGGTTGTATTTATTTTAAAAGAGATTACATGTAGAGGAAGAATATATTTTATAACAGAGTACAAATTGAGGTTGTATAATTTTTATAACAGTATAGAAATAAAGGGTGTATTTATTTTAAAACTGAGTACATGAATAGGGTATATATATTTTAGCAGAGTAAAAATAGCGGTAGTATTCATTTCAAAAAAGAGTACACCTAGAGTGTATATATTTCTATAAAAGTGCATAAAGTGTGGGTGTATATTTTTATAACCGAGTAGATATAGAGGTTGCTTTTATTGTAAAACAGAGTATATGCAGAGGATGTATATTTTTTATAACACAGTAAAAATTGAGGGTGTATATTTTATAACCGTGTAGAAATAGAGGGTGTATTTATTGTAAAACAGAGTACATGTAGAGGGTGTATATTTCTTATAACGGAGTAAAAATAGGGATAGTATTTATTTTAAGAGAGAGTACACATAGAAGGTATATATATTGTAAAACAGAGTACTAAATGAGGGTGAATATTTTTTATAAGAGGGTAGAAAAAGAGGCTGTATTTATGTTAAAACACAGTACATGTAAAATGAGTATATTTTTCAAAACAGAGTACAAATTGAGGGTGTATATATTTTATAAGAGAGTAGAAGAAAGGGTGTATTTATTTTAAAACAGAGTACATGCAGAGGATGTATATTTTTATAACACACTAATAATGGTGGTGTATATTTTTTATACCATAGTAAAATTTGTGGGTGTATATATTTATACCAGAGCACAGTTAGAGGTAGTATTTATTTTAAAACAGAGTACACACAGAGGGTATATATTTTTTATTATAGAGAAGAAAGTGAGGGTGAATATTTTTTATAAAAAAGTAGAAAGAAAGGTTGTATTTATTTCAAAACAGAGTACAGGTAGAGGGAGTATATTTTTTATAACAGAGTAACAATTTAGGGTGTATAATTTTTATAAAAGTGTAGAAATGGAGGGTGCATTTATTTTAAATCACAGAACATGCAGAGGGTGTATACATTTTATAGCACAGTAAAAATTGAGAGTGTATATTTTTTATAACATAGTAAAATTTGTGGGTGTATTTTATTATAACAGAGAATAAATATAGGTACAATTTATTTTAAAACAGAGTACATGTAGAGGTGGTATACTTTTATAACAGAGCACAAATAGTAGTAGTATTTATTTTAAAACCGAGTACACCACGAGTGTATATATATTTTTATAACAGTGTATACCGTGTGGGTGTATATTATATATAACTGAGTAGATGTATAGGTAATTTTTATTTTAAAACGAGTACATGTAGAGGGTGTATATTTTTTATAACAGAGTACATATAGAGATAGTATTTATTTTAAAAGGGAGTACAACTAGAGGGTATACATATTTTATAACAGAGTGCTAAATGAGGGAGAGTATATTTTATAACAGAGTAGAAATATAGGATGTATTCATTTTAAACATATTACATGTAAAAGGAGTTTATTTTTCAAAACAGAATACAAATTGAGGGTTTATATATTTTATAACACAGTAGGAATACAAGGTATATTTATATTAAAAGAGAGTACATGCAGAGGGTGTATATTTTTTATAACATAGTAAAAATTGAGGGTTTATATTTTTTATACCATAGCAAATTTTGTGGGTGTATATTTTGATAACAGAGTAGAATTGGAGGTAGTGTTTATTTTTAAACAGAGTACACCCAGAGGATACATATTTTTTATAACAGAGTACAAAATGAGGGTGAATATTTTTTATAACAGCGTATAAACAGAGCTTGTATTTATTTTAAAACAGAGTAAAGGCAGAGGTAGTATATTTTTTATAACAGAGTACAAATTGAGATTGTATAATATTTATAACAGTGTAGAAACAGGGGGGTGTATTTATTTTAAAACAGAGTACATATAGAGGGTGTATATTTTTTATAGCAGAGATAAAAAGAGGTAGTATTAATTGTAAAACTGAGTACACATAGAGGGTATATATTTTTTATATCAGTAAAATGTGAGGGTGAATATTTTCTATAAGAGAGTAGAATCAGAGGTTGTATTTATTTTAAAACAGAGTACAGGTAGAGGGAGTATATTTTTTATAACAGAGTAAAATTTGTGGGTGTATATTTTTTTAACAGAGTACAAATAGAGGTAGTATTTATTTTAAAACAGAGTACATCTGGAGGGTATATATTTTTTATAAAATTGTTCAAAGTGAGGGTGACTATTTTTTCTAACATTGTTGAAACAGAGGTTGTATTTACTTTAAAACCGAGTACAGGTAGAGGGAGTATATTTTTTATAACAGAGTACAAGTTGAGGATGTATAACTTTTATAACAGTGTAGAAATAGAGGGTGTATTTATTTTAAAACAGAGAACAAGTTGAGGGTGTATATTTTAATAACAGTGTAAAAAGTGAGATAGTATTTATTTTAAAAGAGAGTACAACTTGAGGTTATATATATTTTAAAACAGAGTATTAATGAGGGTGAATATTATTTATTACAGAGTAGAAACAGAGGTTGTATTTATTTTAAAACAGAGTACAGGTAGAGACAGTATATGTTTTATAACACAGTACAAACTGATGGTGTGTAATTTTTATAGCAGTGTAGAAATAGGGGGTGTATTTGCTTTAAAACACAGTACATGTATAGGTTGTATATTTTTTATAACATTGCACAAATAGAGGTTGTATTTATTTTAAACAGAGTGTCCCCCAGGGGGTATATATTTCTTATAACAGAGTACAAAGTGAGAGTGAATATTTTTTCTAACAGGGTAGAAACAGAGTCTTGTTTATTGTAAAACAGACTACAGGTAGAGGGAGTATATTTTTTATAACAGAGTACAAATTGAGGGTGTATAATTTTTATAAGAGTGTAGAAATAGAGGGTGTATTTATTTTAAAACGGAGTACAGGTAGAAGGTGTATATTTTTTATAACAGAGTACAAATAGTGATAGTATTCATATTAAAAAAGACTACAAATGGAGGGTATATATATTTTAAAACAGAGTAATATATGAGGGTGAATATTTTTTATTACAGAGTAGAAACAGAGGTTGTATTTATTTTAAAACAGAGTACAGGTAGAGGGAGAACATTTCTTATAACAGAGTACAAATTGAGTTTCTATAATTTTTAAAGCAGTGTAGAAATAGGGGATGTATTTGTTTTAAAACAGAATATATGTATAGGGTGTATATCTTTTATAACAGAGAACAAATAGTGGTAGTATTTATTTTAAAACAGAGTACACCCAGGGGTTATATATATTTTATAACAGAGTACAAACTGAGGGTGAATATTTTTTATAACAGAGTAGAAACAGAGGTTGTGTATATTTTAAAACAGATTACAGGGAGAATGAGCATATTTTTTATAACAGAATACAAATTGAGGTGTATAATTTTTATAGTAGTGTAGAAATATGGGGTGTATATGTTTTAAAACACAGTATATATATTGGGTATATATTTTTTATAACAGAGTACAAATACTGATAGCATTTATTGTAAAACAGAGTACACCCCAGAGGGTTTATATTTTTTATAACAGAGTACAAAATGAGGGTGAATATATTTTATAACAGAGTAGAAACAGAGGTTGTGTTTATTGTAAAACACAGTACGGGGGAGTGTTATTATATATTTTTTTATAACAGAGAACAATTTGAGTTTGTATAAATTTTATAACAGTGTAGCAATAGAGGGTGTATTTATTTTAAAACAGAGTCCATGTAGAGGGTGTATATTTTTTATAGCAGAGTTCAAATAGAGATAGTATTTATTTTAAAAAGAGAGAAAAACTACAGGGCATATATATTTTAAAACAGAGTACTAAATGAAGGTGAATAATTTTTATTACAGAGTAGAAACAGAGGTTGTATTTAAATTAAAACAGAGTAGAGGTAGAGGGAGTATATTTCTTATAAGAGAGTAGAAATTGAGTGTGTAAAATTTTTATAGCAATGTAGAAATAGGGGGTGAATTTGTTTTAAAAGATATTACATATATAGGGTGTATATTTTATACAACAGAGTACAAATAGAGGTAGTATTTATTTTAAAACAGAGTACACACAGAGGTTATAAATTTTTTATAACAGAGAACAAAGTGAGGGTGAATATTTTTTATAAGAGAGAAGAAACAGAGGTTGTGTTTATTGTAAAACAGTGTACAGGTAGAGGGAGTCTATTTTTTATAACAGAGTAAAAATTAAGATTGTATAATTTTTATAACAGTCTAGAAAAAGAGGGTTTATTTATTTTAAAATAGAGGACATGTAGAGGGTGTATATTTTTTTTATAACAGAGTACAAATAGAGATAGCATTTATTTTAAAAGAGAGTAATCTATAGGGTGTATATATTTTAAAACAGAGTAATAAATGAGGGTGAATATTTTTTATTACAGAGTAGAAACAGAGGTTGTATTTATTTTAAAACAGAGTACAGGAAGAGGGAGTATATTTTTTATAACATAGTATAAATTAAGGGTGGAAAATTTTTATAGCATTGTAGAAATAGGTGGTGTATTTGTTTTTAAACAGAGTGCACCCAGAGGGTATATATTTTTTATTACAGAGTACAATGTGAGGGTGAATATTTTTTGTAACAGGGAAGAACCAGACGTTATATTTATTTTAAAACAGAGTACACGTAGTGGGAGTACATTTTTTATAACAGAGTACAAATAGAGGTTTTATAAATTTAAAACACTGTAGAAAAAGAGGGTGTATTCTTTTTAAAACAGAGTACATGTAGAGTGTGTATACTTTTTATAACAGGGTACAAATACGGGTAGTATTTATTTTAAAATAGAGTACACCTAGAGGGTATATATTTTTTATAACGGAGTAGAAACTGAGGTTGTATTTATTTTAAAAGAGAGTACATGTAGAGGGAGTACATATTTTATAACAGAGTACAAATTGAAGGTGTATAATTTTTATAACAGTATACAAATAAAGGGTGTATTTATTTTAAAACAGAGTACAAGAATGGGGTATATAAATTTTAGCAGAGTAAAAATAGTGGTAGTATTCATTTCAAGAAAGAGTACTCCTAGAGTGTATATATTTTTATAAAAGTGCATAAAGTGTAGGTGTATATTTTTATAACCGAGTAGATATTGAGGTTGCTTTTATTGTAAAACAGAGTATATGCAGAGGATGTATATTTTTTATAACCCAGTAAAAATTGAGGGTGTATATTTTATAACCGTGTAGAAATAGAGGGTGTATTTATTTTAAAACAGAGTACATGTAGAGGGTGTATGTTTCTTATAACGGAGTAAAAATAGGGATAGTATTTATTTTAAGAGAGAGTACACCTAGAGGGTATATATATTGTAAAACAGAGTACTAAATGAGGGTGAATATTTTTTATAAGAGGGTAGAAAAAGAGGCTGTATTTATGTTAAAACACAGTACATGTAAAATGAGTATATTTTTCAAAACAGAGTACAAATTGAGGGTGTATATATTTAATAAGAGAGTAGAGAGAAAGGGTGTATTTATTTTAAAACAGAGTACATGCAGAGGATGTATATTTTTATAACACAGTAATAATGGTGGTGTATATTTTTTATACCATAGTAACATTTGTGGGTGTATATATTTTATACCAGAGCACAGTTAGAGGTAGTATTTATTTTAAAACAGAGTACACACAGAGGGTATATATTTTTTATTATAGAGAAGAAAGTGAGTGTGAATATTTTTTATAAAAGCGTAGAAACAAAGGTTGTATTTATTTCAAAACAGAATACAGGTAGAGAGAGTATATTTTTAATAATAGAGTACCAATTTAAGGTGTATAATTTTTATAGCAGTGTAGAAATAGGAGGTATATTTGTTTTTAAGCAGAGTATATATATAGGGTGTATATATTTTATAACAGAGTACAAATAATGGCAGTATTTATTTTAAATCCGAGTACACACATAGGGTATATATTTTGTATAACAGAGTACAAAGTGATTGTAAATATCTTTTATAACAGAGTAGAAACAGAGGTTATGTTTATTGTAAAACACAGCACAGGTAGAGGGAGTGTATTTTTTATGACAGAGCAAAATTTGAGTGTATAATATTTATAACAGTGTAGAAATAGAGGGTGTGTTTATTTTTAAAACAGAGTACATGTAGAGGGTGTATATTTTCTATAACAAAGTACAACTAGAGATAGTATTTATTTTAAAAGAATAAAACTTGAGGGTATGTATATTTCAAAACACAGTACTAAATTAGGGTGAATATATTTTATTACAGAGTAGAAACAGAGGTTGCATTTATTTAAAAGCAGACTACAGGCAGAGGGAGAATATATTTTACAACAGAGTACAAATTGAGGGTGTATAATTTTTATAGCACTGTAGAAATAGGGGGTGTATTTGTTTTAAAACAGAGGACATATATAGGGTGTATATTTTTTAAAACAGAATACAAATGAAGGTAGTATTTGTTTTAAAACAGAGTACACCGAGAGGGTATATGTTTTTTATAACAGAGTACAAAGTGAGGGGTGAATATTTTTTATAACAGTAGAAACAGAGGTTGTGTTTATTGTGAAACAGAGTACAGGTAGAGGGAGTATATTTTTTATAACAGAGTACAAATTGAGGGTGTATAATTTTTATAACAGTGTAGAAATAGAGGGTGTATTTATTTTAAAACCGAGTACATATAGAGGGTGCATATTTTTTATAACAGAGTAGAAATAGGGGTAGTATTTATTTTAAAACAGAGTACACCCCAGAGGGTATATAGTTTTTATAACAGAGTACAAAGTGAAGGTGAATATTTTGTATAACACAGTAGAAAAAGACGTTGTGTTTATTTTAAAAAGAATACATGTATAGGGAGTATATTTTTTATAACAGGGTACAAATTGACGGTGTATAATTTATATAACACTGTAGAAATAGGGGGTGTATTTCTTTCAAAACAGAGTAGAGTTAGGGGGTGTATATTTTTTATAACAGAGTACAAATAGAGATAGTATTTTTTTTTTTTTTTTGTATTGTCTTATGGCTTTAGGTCATGTGCCTTTCTCCTTGATTTTTTTTTTTTTTTTTTGAAAAAAGAGAAAAAGAGAAAGGAGGAAGAAAGAAAAGAATGAAATAAAGAGAAAAAAGAAGAAGGAAAAAAAAAAGGGAGAGAGAATGGGAATCTTGCTCTTATTGCCCAGGCTAAAATGCAGTCTACAAATGGATATTTAAAGCTTTTTTTATACTAATAATTGTGTTATACAATGGAGACAGGAAGGAATAAAGGAGGAAAATAAATAGCCAACCAATATTTCATTTAAACCTATGAAATGCTATGCAATTGCTAGGGAGTGATTTACTCCCAACCATGTGGGCACTTTTAGAATAAATGTGATGTGTTACTGAAAAAAAAATGTATATTTTGTGGATTTGGGGTAGAGAGTTCTGTAAATGTTTATTAAGTTTACTTGTTTGAGGTTTAAGTTCAAGTCCCGGGTATCCCTCTTAATCTTCTGTCTCATTAATTTGTCCAATATTGACAATGTAATGTTAAAGTCTCCCACTATTATTGTGTGGGAGTCCAAGTCTCTTTCGAAGTCACCAAGAAGTTGCCCTATGTATCTGGGTGCTCCTATATTGGGTGCGCATAGACTTAGGGTCCTTAGCTCTTCCCCTTGCATTGATCCCTCTACCATTATACAATGTCCTTCTTATCTCTTTCGGTTTCTATTACTTTAAAGTCTATTTTATCAGAGGTGAGAATTGCAACTGCTGCTTTTTTTTTTTTTTTTTTTTTTTTTTGCTCTCCATTTGGTTGGCAAATCTTCCTCCATCCCTTTGTTTTGAGTCTCTATATATCCTTGCATGTAAGATGGATCTGGTTGCAGCTTACTGATAGGTCCTTTGAAGTGGCTGATACTGGTTGTTTCCCCTCTATACATAGTGCCTCCTTCAGAAGCTCTTGTAAAGCAGGCCTGGTGGTAATGAAATCTCTGAGTACTTGCTTGTTTGCAAAAAATTTTATTTTTCCTTCACTTATGAAACTTAGTTTGGCTGGATATGAAATTCTGGGTTGAAAGTTCTTTTCTTTAAGGATGTTGAATATTGGCCCCCACTCTCTTCTGGCTTGTAGGGTTTCTGCTGAGAGATCAGCTGTGAGTCTAATAGCCTTCCCCTTGTGGGTAACCTGACCTTTCTCTCTGGCCCCCCCCGTAGTATTTTCTCCTTCGTTTTCAACCCTAATGAATCTAATGATTATGTGCCTTGGGGTTGCTCTTTTTGAGGAATATCTTTGTGGTGTTCTCTGTATTACGTGGAGTTGGGTATTGTCTTGCCTTGCTAGGTTAGGAAAGTTTTCCTGGATAATATCCTGAAAAATATTTTCCAGCTTGGATTCATTCTCTTTGTCACATTCAGGTACACCTATCAAATGTAGATTAGGTCTTTTCACATAGTCCCATACTTCTTGGAGATTTTGCTCATTCCTTTTTACGCTTTTTCTCTAATCTTGTCTTCTCCTTTTATTTCGTTAAGTTGGTCTTCCACCTCTGAAATCCTTTCTTCTGCTTGATCAATTCGACTGTTTAGACTTGTGCATACTTCTCGAAGTTCTTGTATTGTGTTTTTCAGCTCCATTAATTCACTTATATTCCTCTTTAAATTGTCCATTCTCATGAACATTTCGTGAAACCTTTTTTTCAAGGTTCTTAGTTTCCTTGCATTGGGCTAGAACATGTTCTTTTAGCTCACAGAAGTTTTCTCATTATCCACCTTCTGAAGCCTGATTCTGTTGATTCCTCACATTCATTTTCTATCAGGCCTTGTTCAATTGGTGATGAGGCACTGCAATCCTGTGTAGGAGGAGAGGCATTCTGATTTCGGGTGTTTTCAGCCTTTTTGCACTGGTTTCTTCCCCATCTTTGTGGATTTATCCACCTGTCGTCTGTGTAATTGCTGACTTTCAGATTAGGTCTCTGAGTGGACGTCCAGCTTGTTGGTGATAAAGTTTTTTCTATTTCTTAATTTTCCTTCGGTGGGTGCCCCTCCCCCCACAGAGCTGGACCTTCCCGGGTTCAGCTGTACTTGCTGTGAAACTCTCAATCTTCAGCAGTTCCAACTGCTGTTTTTATTTTTCTTTTTTGTGGAGGGGGGTATCAGCCTTCCCCTGCGGCGACCCACTATGCCGGCCGAAACAGCAGCGTTAAGATTCGTGGTGCTTTTCTGCCCGGGAATCTCCCGGTCTGGTTCCCCACTTCAGACTGCTTTTCAAATCAGCTGAATGGGAGAACTCTGCTTTCCCCGGAGCTCCAAACGCCAACCAAAAGGGCACTTAGTCCCGTATACTCCGGACTGAGAATGAGAACCGTCGCGTTGGGGCGCCTGCAAAATGGCTGCACCCTCCAAAAGGGTCGGGCTGGGCGACCCGTGGGGGCTCCTCCGCCAAGAATCTCTTGGTCCGTGGGCAATGAAAATTCGTCTCCAGTGTATATTTTTTATAACAGAGTACAAATAGAGGTAGTATTTATTTTAAAACAGAATACTACCAGAGGGTATATATTTTTTATAAGAGAGTACAAAGGGAGGGTGAATATTTTTTATAGCAGAGTAGAAACAGAGTTTGTGTTTATTGTGAAAGAGTGTAGAGGTACAGGGCGTATATTTTTTATGAGAGTACAAATTGAGATTGTATAATTTTTATAACAGTGTAGAAATAGAGGGTGTATTTAGTTTAAAACAGAGGACATACAGAGGATGTATATATTTTATAACAGAGTAAAAATATAGATAGATTTTATTTTAGAAGAGAGTACAATTAGAGGGGCATACATATTTCAAAACAGAGCATTAAATGAGGGTGAAAATTTTTTATTACAGAATAGAAACAGAGATTGTATTTATTTTAAAACAGAGTACACGTAGAGGGAGTATATTTTTTATAATAGAGTAGAAATTGATTGTGTAAAATTTTTTAGCAGTGTAGAAATAGAGGGTGTATTTCTTTTAAAACAGAGTACAAGTTCAGGGTGTATATTTTTTATAACAGAGTAGAAATAGAGGTAGTATGTATATTAAAACAGAGTACACCCAGAGGGTATATATTTTTTAAAGCAGAGTACAAAGTGAGGGTGAATATTTTTTATAACAGAGTAGAAACAGACGTTGTGTTTATTTTAAAAAGAGTACAGGTAGAGGGAGTATATTTTTTATACCAGAGTACAAATTGAGCGTGTGTAATTTTTATAACAGTGTAGAAATAGGGGTCGTATTTATTTTAAAACAGAGTAGAATTAGAGGTTGTATATTTTTTATAACAGAGTACAAATGGAGATAGTATTTATTTTAAAAGAGAGTACAAATAGAGGGTAAAAACAGAGTACTAAATGAGGGTGAATATTTTTTATTAGAGAGTAGAAACAGAGTTTATATTTATTTTAAAACAGAGTACAGGTAGAAGGAGTATATTTTTTATAACAGAGTACAAATTGAGGGTGTAAAATTTCTAGAGCAATGTAGGAATAAGTTGATTATTTATTTTAAAACAGTACAAGTTTATGGTGTATATTTTTTATAACAGAGTACATATAGAGGTAGTATTTATTTTAAAACAGAGTACACCCAGAGGGTATATATTTTTTATTATAGAGAAGAAAGTGAGGGTGAATATTTTTTATAAAAAAGTAGAAAGAAAGGTTGTATTTATTTCAAAACAGAGTACAGGTAGAGGGAGTATATTTTTTATAACAGAGTACAAATTGAGGTTTTATAAGTTTTATAAGAGTGTAGAAATAGAGGGTGTAATATTTTAAATCTGAGTACATGTAGAAGGTGTATATTTTATATAACAGAATACAAATAGAGATAGTATTTATTTTAAAAGAGGGTACATCTAGAGGGTATATATATTTTAGAACAGAGCACTAAATGAGGGAGAATATTTTTTATTACAGAGTAGAAACAGAGGTTGTATTTATTTTAAAATAGAGTACAGGTTGACTTAGTATATATTTTATAACAGAGTACAATTTGAGGGTGTATAATTTTTATAGCACTGTAGAAATGGGTGTATTTGTTTTAATACAGAGTACATGTATAAGGAGTATATTTTTTTATAACAGAGTAGAAATAGAGGCAGTGTGTATTTTAAAACAGAGTACACCCAGAGGATATATATTTTCTATAACAGAGACAAATTTGAGGGTGACTATTTTTTATAACAGAGTAGAAACAGAAGTTGCGATTATTGTAGAACAGAGTACACCCAGAGTGTTTATATTTTTTGTAACAGAGTACAAAGGGAGGGTGAATATTTTTTTTTAACAGCGTAGAAACAGAGGTTGTGTTTATTGTAAAAAAGAGTACAGGTAGAGGGAGTATATTTTTTATAACAGAGTAAAAATTGAGGGTGTACAATTTTTATAACAGTGAAGAAAAAGAAGGTGTATTTATTTTAAAACAGAGTACATGTATTGGGTGTATATTTTTCATAACAGTGTTCAAATAGAGATAGTATTTATTTTAAAAGCGAGTACAACTAGAGGGTATATAAATATATTTTAAAACAGAGTACTAAATGAGGGTGAATATTTTTTATCACAGAATAGAAACAGAGGTTGTATTTAAATTAAAACAGAGTACAGGTAATGGGAGTATATTACTTATAAGAGAGTAGAATTTGACGGTGTAAAATTTTTATAGCAATGAAGAAATATGGGGTGAATTTGTTTTAAAACAGAATACATATATAGGGTGTATATTTTTCACAACATAGTACAAAGAGAGGTAGTATTTATTTTAAAACAGAGTACACACAGAGGGTAAATATATTTTAAAACAGAGTAATAAATATCGGTGAATATTTTTTATAACAGAGTAGAAACAGAGGTTGTGTCTATTGTAAAACAGGGTTCTGGTAGATGGAGTATATTTTTTATAACAGAGTACAAATTGAGGGTATATAATTTTTATAACCCTGAAGAAATAGAGGGTATATTTATTTTAAAACAGAGTAGAGGTAGAGGGAGTATAATTTTATAGTAGTGTACAAATTGTGGGTGTATAATTTTTATAGCAGTGTAGAAATTCTTTGTGTATTTTTTTTAAGCTGGGTACATATTTAGTTTGTATATTTTTTTTAACAGAGTACAAATAATGTTAGTATTTATTTTAAAACAGAGTACAACTGGAGGGTATATATTTTTTATAACAGAGTACAAAGTGAGGGTGAATATTTTTCATAACAGAGTAGAAACAGAGGTTGTGTTTAATGTAAAACACAGTACAGGTAGAGGGAGTATATTTTCTATAACAGAGTACAAATTGAGGGTGTATAATTTTTATAACAATGTAGAAATAGAAATAGAGGGTGTATTTATTTTAAAACAGAGTATCTGTAGAGGGCGTATATTTTTTGTAACTGAGTACAAATAGAGAGAGTATTTATTTTAAAAGAGAGCACAACTAGAGGGTATATGTATTTTAAAATAAAGTACAAAATGAGGGTGAATATATTTTATTACAGTGTAGAAACAGAGGCTTTATTTATTTTAAAACAGAGTACAGGTAGAGGGAGTGTATTTTTTATAACAGCGTACAAATTGAGGGTGTATAATTTTTATAGCAGTGTAGATATAGGGGGTGTATTTGTTTTAAACCAGAGTACATATATTTTGTGTATAATTTTTATAAAAGAGTAAAAATAGAGGTAGTATTTATTTTAAAACAGAGTACACCCAGAAGGCATATATTTTTTATAACAGAGTACAAAGTGAGGGTGAATATTTTTTATAACAGAGTAGAAACAGAGGTTGTGTTTATTGTAAAACAGAGTACAGGTAGAGGGATTATATTTTTTAGAAGAGAGAACAAATTGAGGGTGATAAATTTTATAACAGTGTAGAAATAGAGGGTTTATTTATTTTAAAACAGAGAACATGTAGAGGGTGTATATTTTTTATACTAGAGTTCAAATAGAGAGTACAAATAGAGGGTACATATATTCTAAAACAGAGTACTAAATGAGGGTGAAAAATTTTTATTACAGAGTGGAAACAGAGGTTGTATTAAAATTAAAACAGAGAACAGGTAGAGAGAATATATTTTTATAACAGAGTGCAAATTGAGGGTGTATAATTTTTATTCCAATGTAGAAGTAACGGGTGTATTTGTATTAAAACAGTGTACATGTATAGGGTGTACACTTTTTATAACAGAGTACAAACAGAGGTAGTATTTATTTGAAAACAGACTACACGCCGAGGGTATATATTTTTTATAACAGAGTAGAAACAGAGGTTGTTTTTCTCGTAATACAGAATAGAGATAGAGGGAGTATATTTTATATAACAGAGTACAAATTGAGGGTGTGTAATTTTTATAACAGTGTAGAAATAGAGGGTGTATTTATTCTAAAACAGAGTACAGGTAGAGGGTGTATATGTTGTATAACAGAGTACAAATTGATATAGTATTTATTTTAAAAGAGAGTACAACTAGAGGTTATATATATTTTAAAACATAATACTAAATGAGGGTGAATACTTTTATTACAGATTAGAAACATAGGTTTATTTGTATTAAAACAGAGTAAAGGTAGAGGGAGTATATATTTTATAACAGAGTACAAATTGAGTGTGTATAATTTTTATAGCTGTGTAGAAAGAGGGGGTGTATTTGTTTTAAAACACAGGACATATATAGGGGGTATATTTTCTATAACGAAATACAAATAGAGGTAGTATTTATTTTAAAACAGAGTACACCCAGAGGGTATACATTATTTAAAACAGAGTAGAAACAGAGGGAGAATATTTTTATAACAGAGTAGAAACAGACGTTGTGTTTATTTTAAAACAGAGTACAGGTTGAGGGAGAATATTTTTTATAACACAGTACAAATTAAGGTTGTAAAATTTTTATAGCAGTGTAGAAATAGGGGGTGTATTTGTTTTGAAACAGAGTACATGTATAGGGTGTATATTATTTTTAACAGAGCACAAATAGAGGTAGTATTTATTATAAATCCGAGTACACACAGAGGTTATATATTTTTTATAACAGAGTACAAACTGAGGGTGAATTTTTTTTTAACAGTGTAGAAACAGAGGTTGCGTTTATTGTAAAACAGAGCACATGAGGAGGGAGTATATTTTTTATGACAGAGTACAAATTGAGATTGTATAATTTTTATAACAGATTAGAAATAGAGGGTGTATTTATTTTTAAAGCACAGTACATGCAGAGGGTGTATATTTTTTATAACAGAGAAAAAAATAGAGATAGTATTTATTTTAAAAGAGAGTACAACTAGAGTGTATATATATATTTTAAAACAGAGTACTAAATGAGGGTGAATGTTTTTTATTACAGAGTAGAAAAAGAGGTTGCATTTATTTTAAAACAGAGTACAGGTAGAGGGAGTATATTTTTATAACAGAGTACAAATTGAGGGTGTAAAATTTTTTTAGAAAAGTAGAAAAAGGGGGTGTATTTGTTTTAAAACAGAGTAGATATATAGGGTATACATTTTTTATAACAGAGAGCAAATAGTGTTAGTATTTATTTTAAAAGAGTGTACACCCAGAGGGTATATATTTTTTATAACAGAGTACAAAGTGAGGGTGAATATTTTTTATAACAGAGTCGAAACAGAGGTTGTGCTTATTGTGAAAGAGAGCACAAGTAGAGGGAGTGTATTTTTTATAACAGAGTACAAATTGAGGCTGTGTAATATTTATAACAGTGTAGAAATAATTGGTGTATTTATTTTAAAACAGAGTACATGGAGAGGGTGTATATTTTTTAAAGTAGAGTGCAAATAGAGATAGTATTTATTTTAAAAGAATACAAAACGAGGGTATATATATTTTAAAACAGAGTACTAAGTGAGGGTGAATATATTTTATTACAGAGTAGAAAAAGAGGTTGTATTTAAATTAAAACAGAGTAAAGTTATAGGGAGTATATATTTTATAACAAAGTAAAAACTAAGCGTGTATAATTTTTATAGCAGTGTAGAAAAAGTGGTGTATTTGTTTTAAAACAGAGTATATATATATATATATATATATAATACGGTTTATATTTTTTATAACAGAGAAGAAATAGAGGTAGTATTTATTTTAAAACAGAGTACACCCAGAGGGTATATATTTTTTATAACAGAGTACAAAGTGAGGGTGAATATTTTTTATAACAGAGTAGAAACAGAGTTTGTGTTTATTGTAAAACAGAGTACAGGTAGAGGGAGTATATTTTTAATAACAGAGTACAAATTGAGGGTGTATAATTTTTATAACAGTGTAGAAATAGAGGGTTTATTTATTTTAAAACAGAGTACAGGTATAGGGTGTAAAATTTTTATAACAGAGTACAAATAGAGGAAGTATTTATTTTAAAAGACAGAACATATAGAGGGTATATATACGTTAAAACAGAGTACTAAATGAGAGTGAATTTTTTTTTGCAGAGAAGAAACAGAGGATGAATTTATTTTAAAATAGAGTTCATGTAGAGTAAGTATATTTTTTATAAAAGAGAACAAATTGAGGGTGTATAATATTTTCAGCAGTGTAGAATTTGGGGGTGTATTTGTTTTCAAGCAGAGTACGTGTATAGGGTTTATATTTTTTTATAAGAGAGTAAAATTAGGGGTAGTATTAATTTTAAAACAGAGTACACCCAGAAGGTATATATTTTTTTAACAGAGTACAAAGTGAGGGTGAATATTTTTTATAATAGAGTAGTAATAGAGGTTGTGTTTATTGTTAAACAGAGTACAGGTAGAGGGAATATATGTTGTATAACAGAGTACAAATTGAGGGTGTATAATATTTGTAACTGTGTAGAAATAGAGGGTGTATTTATTTTAAAACAGAGAACATGTATAGGGTGCATATTTTTATAACAGAATACAAATTGATGGTGTATAATTTTTATAATAGTGTAGAAATAGAGGGTGTATTTTTTATAAAAGGGTACATGTAGAGTGTGTATATTTATTATAACAGAGTAAAAATAGAGATAGTATTTATTTTAAAAGAGAGTACAACTAGAGGGTATATATATTTTAAAACTGAGTGCTAAATGAGGGTGAAAATTTTTAAATTACAGAGTAGAAACTAAGATTGTAGTTATTTTAAAACAGAGTACAGGTTGAGGGAGTATATTTTTTATAACAGAGTACAAATTGATGGTGTAAATTTTTATAGCAGTGTAGAAATAGGGGGTGTATTTGTTTTAAAACAGAGTACATGTTTAGGGTGTACGTTTTCTATAACAGTATAGAAATAGAGGATGTATTTACTTAAAAGCAGAGTACATGTAGAGGGTGTATATTTTTTATAACTGTTCAAATAAAGATAGTATTTATTTTTAAATGTATAGAATTAGAGGGTATGTATATTTTAAAACAGAGTACTAAATGAAGGTGAATATTTTTTATTACACTGAAGAAACAGAGGTTGCATTTATTTTAAAACAGAGTACACGTAGAGGGAGTATATTTTTTATAACAGAGCACAAATTGAGGGTGTTTAATTTTTATGACAGAGTAGAAACAGAGGTTGTATTTATTTTAAACAGAGTACAGGTAGAGGGAGTATATTTTTTATAACAGAGTAAAAATTAGGGGTGTATAATTTTTATAGCATTGTGGAAATAGCGGGTGTATTTGTTTTAAAACAGAGTGCATTTAGAGGGTGTATATTTTTTATAACACACTACAACTAGAGTGTGTTTATTTTAAAACAGAGTACTAAATGAGGGTGAATATTTTTTATTGTGGAGTAGAAACAGAGGTTTTATTTATTTTAAAATAGAGTACAGGTAGAGTTAGTATATTTTATGTAACAGAGTACAAATTGAGGCTGTATAATTTTTATAGGAGTTAGAATTAGGGTGTGTATTTGTTTTAAGACAGAGTATATGTATAGGGTGTATATTTTTTATAACAGAGTACAAATAGAGTATTTATTTTAAAACAGAGTACACATAGAGGGTATATATTTTTTATAACAGAGTACAAATTGAGGGTCAATACTTTTTATACCAGAGTAGAAACAGAGGTTGTGTTTATTGTAAAACAGAGTACAGGTACAGGGAGTATATTTTTTATAACAGAGTACAAATTGAGGTTGAATACATTTCATAACAGTGTAGAAGTAGAGGGTGTATTTATTTTAAAACAGAGTACAAGTAGAGGGTGTGTACTTTTTGTAACAGAGTACAATTAGAGACAGTATTTATTTTAAAACAGAGTGCACCCAGAGGGTATATATTTTTTATAACAGAGTACTAAATGACAGTGAATATTTTTTATGACACTGGAGAAACAGAGGTTGTACTTATTTTAAAGCAGAGTACACGTAGAGAGAGTATATTTTTTATAATAAAGTACAAATTGAGGCTGTATAATTTTTATGACAGTGTAGAAATACTGGGTGTATTTATTTTAAAACAGAGTACATCGAGAGGGTGTATATTTTTTAAAGTATAGTACAGATAGAGATAGTATTTATTTTAAAGAATACAAAAAGTGTGTATATATATTTTAAAACAGAGTACTAAATGAGGGAGAATATTTTTTATTACAGAGTAGAAACAGAGGTTATACTTAAATTAAAACAGATTACAGGTAGAGGGAATATATTTTATATAACAGAGTACAAATTGATGGTATATAATTTTTATACCAGTGTAGAAATAGGGGGTGTATTTGTTTTAAAACAGAGTATATGTATATGGTTTATACTTTTTAAAACGGAGAACAAATAGAGGTAGTATTTATTTTAAAACAGAGTACAGCCAGAGGGTATTTATTTTTTATAACAGAGTATAAAGTGAACGTGAATATTTTTTATAACAGAGTAGAAACAGAGTTTTTGTTTATTGTAAAACAGAGTACAGGTAGAGGGAGTATATTTTTTTATAACAGAGAAAAATTCAGGGTGTATAATTTTTATAACAGTGTTGAAAAAGAGATTTTATTTATTTCAAAACGGAGTACATGTAGAGGGTGTATATTTTCTATAACATAATACAAATTGTGACAGTATTTATCTTAAAAGAGTGTAAAACTAGAGGGTATTTATATTTTAAAACAGAGTACTTAATGAGGGTGAATAGTTTTTATTACAGAGTAGAAACAGAGGTTTTATTTATTTTAAAACAGAGTACAGGTAGAGTGAGCATATTTTTTATAACAGAGTACAAATTGAGGGTGTATAATTTTTATAACACTGTAGAAATAGAGGATGTATTTATTTTGAAACAGAGTACATGTAGAGTTTGCATACTTTTTGTAACTGAGTTCAAATAGAGATAGTATTTATTTTAAAACAGAGTTCAACTTGAGGGTATATATATTTTAAAACAGAGTATTAAATGAGGGTGAATATTTTTTATTAGAGTGTAGAAACAGAGGTTGTATTTATTTTAAAACAGAGTATATGTAGAGGGAGTATATATTTTATAACAGAGTACAAATTGAGGGTGTATAATTTTATAGAAGTGTAGAAATGGGGGGTATTTGTTTTAAAACAGAGTACATATATTTTGTGTATATTTTTTATAACAGAGTACAAATTGAGGGTGTATTATTTTTATAACAGTGTAGAAATAGAGCGTGTATTTATTTTAAAACAGAGTGCATATAGAGGGTGTATATATTTTATAACAGAGTACAAAGAGATAGTAATTATTTTAAAAGAATACAAGTAGCCGGTATATAAATTATAAAACAGAGTACTAAATGAGGGTGAATTTTTTTTTTACAGAGTTCAAATAGTGATAGCATTTATTTTAAAAGAGAGTACAACTAGAGGGTATATGTATTTTAAAACAGAGTACTAAATGAGGGTGAATATTTATGATTACAGAGTAGAAACAGAGGTTGTATTTACTTTAAAATAGAGTACAGGTAGACTTAGTATATTTTTATAAAAGAGTAAAAATTGAGGGTGTATAATTTTTACAACAGTGTAGAATTTGAGGCTGTATTTGTTTTAACACAGAGGATATGTATAGGGTTTATAATTTTTATTACAGAATACAAAGAGGGGTAGTATTTATTTTAAAACAATACAACCCGAAGGTATATATTTTTTATAACAGAGTACAAAGTGAGGGTGAATAATTTTTATAACAGAGTATTAACAGAAGTTGTGTTTATTGTTAAGCAGAGTGCAGGTAGATGGAATATATGTTTTATAACAGAGTACAAATTGAGGGTGTATAATTTTCATAACAGGGTAGAAATAGAGGGTGTATTTATATTAAACAGTACAGGTACAGGGAGTATATTTTTATAACAGACTACAAATTGAGGGTGTATAATTTTTAAAACAGTGTAGAAATAGAGCGTGTATTTATTTTATAAAGTGGTACATGTAGAGGGTGTATATTTATTATAACAGAGTAAAAAAAGAGATAGTATTTATTTTAAAACGGAGGACAACTACAGGGTATATATATTTTAAAACAGAGTACTAAATAAGGGTGAATATTTTTCATTACACGGTAGAAACAGATATTGTATTTATTGTAAAACAGAGTACATGTAGGGGGAGTATATTTTTATAACAGAGTACAAATAGAGGGTGCAAAATTTTTATAGCAGTGTAGAAATAGGGGTGTATTTGTATTAAAACAGAGTACTGGTATAGGGTGTATATTATTTATAACAGAGTACAAATAGAGGTAGTATTTATTTTAAAACTGAGAACACCCAGACGGTATATATTTCTTATAAGAGAGTTCAAAGTGAGGGTGAATATTTTTAATAACAGAGTAGAAAAAGAGGTTGTGTTTATTGTAAAACAGACTACATTTAGAGGGAGTATATTTTTTATACAGAGTACAATTTGAGGGTGTATAATTTTTATAGCAGTGTAGAAATAGAGGGTGTATTTATTTTAAAAGAGAGTACATGTAGAGTATGTATATTTTTTATAACAGAGTACAAATAGAGATAGTATTTATTTTAAAAAAATAAATCTTGAGGGTATGTATATTTTAAAACAGAGTACTAAATGTGGGTGAATATTTTTTATTACACAGTAGAAGCAGAGGTTGTGTTTATTTTAAAATATAGTACAGGTAGAAGGAGTATATTTTTTATAACAGAGTGCAATTTGAGGTGCATAATTTTTACAGCAGTGTAGAAATAGGGGGTGTATTTGTTTTAAAACAGTAAAAATATAGTGTGTATATTTTTTATAACAGAGTACAAAGAGTGGTAGTATTTATTGTAAAGCAGAGTACACCCAGAGTGTTTATATTTTTATAACAGAGAACAAAGTGAGGGTGAATATTTTTTATAACAGTGTAGAAACAGAGGTTGTGTTTATTGTAAATAATAGTACACGTAGAGGAAGTTTTTTTTTATAACAGAGTAAAAATTGAGGGTGTATAATTTTTATAACAGTGAAGAAAAAGAGGGTGTATTTATTTTAAAACAGAGTACATGTAGTGGGTGCATATTTTTTATAACAGAGTCCAAATAGAGATAGTATTTATTTTAAAAGATAGTACAACTAGAAGGCATATATATTTTAAAACAGAGTACTTAATGAGGGGGGAATAATTTTTATTACACTGTAGAAACAGAGGTTGTATTTAAATTAAAACAGAATACAGGTAGAGGGAGTATATTTCTTTTAAGAGAGTAGAAATTGAGAGTGTAAAATTTTTATAGCAATGAAGAAATATTGGGTGTATTTGTTTTCAAGCAGAGTACATATATAATGTGTATATATTTTACAACACAGTACAAATAGAGTTAGCATTTATTTTAAAACAGAGTACATGTAGAGGGTGTATATTTTTTTTTGATGTTATCTTTTTTTTTTATTGCATTTTAGGTTTGGGGGTACATGTGAAGAACATGGAAGATTGTTGCATAGGTACACACATGGCAGTGTGATTTGCTGCCTTCCTCCCCCATCACCTATATCTGGCATTTCTCCCCCATGCTATCCTTCCCCAACTCCCCACCCCCCCCACTATCCCTCCCCTTTTCTCCCCCCGCACAGACCCCAGTGTGTGATACTCCCCCTCCCTGTGTCCATGTGTTCCCATTGTTCAACACCCGCCTATGAGTGAGAACATGCGGTGTTTGATTTTCTGTTCTTGTGTCAGTTTGCTGAGAATGATGGTTTCCAGGTTCATCCATGTCCCTACAAAGGACACGAACTCATCGTTTTTGATGGCTGCATAATATTCCATGGTGTATATGTGCCACATTTTCCCTGTCCAGTCTATCATCGATGGGCATTTGGGTTGGTTCCAGGTCTTTGCTATTGTAAACTGTGCTGCAATGAACATTCGTGTGCATGTGTCCTTATAGTAGAACGATTTATAGTCTTTTGGATATATACCCAGTAATGGGATTGCTGGATCAAATGGAATTTCTATTTCTAGGTCCTTGAGGTATCGCCACACCGTCTTCCGCAATGGTTGAACTAATTTACACTCCCACCAACAGTGTAAAAGCGTTCCTATTTCTCCACATCCTCTCCAGCATCTGTTGTCTCCAGATTTTTTAATGATCGCCATTCTAACTGGCGTGAGATGGTATCTCAATGTAGTTTTGATTTGCATTTCTCTAATGACCAGTGATGATGAGCATTTTTTCATATGTTTGTTGGCTTCATGTATGTCTTCTTTTGTAAAGTGTCTGTTCATATCCTTCGCCCACTTTTGAATGGGCTTGTTTGTTTTTTCTTGTAAATGTGTTTCAGTTCTTTGTAGATTCTGGTTATCAGCCCTTTGTCAGATGGGT